>JAECUM010046395.1:0-18643 GCA_016617855.1 Megalonaias nervosa
AGACCATTTTGTTTGAGACATTATTTATGAAAAAATAAGGTTCCTACGAAGGCTGAAAAAATAAGGTCAGTGACGTTAAACCACAACCTATAACTAGTTACTTTGTCTCTGACTAGCGCTTTAATTTGTTTCGCTTACGCGTTGGTCACTCAACGTTGGTCGTTCACCCCCTCTGCTGCTGTAAATTAAACAGCCATTATAAATATTATCAATAATGATTGGAGAACCACACTCAGCTAGATTAGCTCGAGAGCGACTAGAGGCAATCAAAAAATATTTACCCGTCCGTGATTTAGTCAAACAAGAACTATAAGCTCGTTAGGAGTCTCAAGTGGAATTTGCAGAAGGTACAGAACAATTATTTAAACCGATTGTCGAACCAACAAAGAAAATCGTTACAGCAACTGAGGCAACACAAAGAGCTCTTGAAACATTACCTGTTGATATTGCTGGCCGTATTCAAGCAGCTCAACCTCAACAACAACCACAACCACCTAAACTAAGAACTAAGATAATAGATAAATTTACGCCTGAAGGTATCGCTGCTATCAGGGATCCAAAAAAATTAATTGATATTGCCGCGTTTGGATATTATGAAAGACAAAAATATGTAAAACCAGAACATGTTAAATCTCTAAGCTCTGCCAGTTGGATTAAGGATGTATATCGCCTCGCTACTGGTATTCCAGAAATTAGATCTGATGAAGATATTATTAATTTTAATGAATTTGATGGGGCTGTACATGAACGTATAAAAGAAAGAACTAAACAGATTAAACGGCTATCACCATCACCACAACGATTACCACAACAGTTATCATCATCACCACAACGATCACCACAACAATTACAATTTGAATCACCACGATCACCACAACAACAACTAATGGAACAAATAAAACAAAAAAAACTAGAACAGAATAAACATTTAGAAGAAATGATGAAACGATTTCAATCACCACGACAACCAGTTAGAACAACAGAGGAAGAATATCAAGATCCTGGCGCAACTGGAAGTGGTTTAGGAAGTGGCTTTATTACTTGTCCCAATAACGTCCTTGCTGATGTTAATCGACTAGAAATTCTCATTGGAGGAAAACGAGCTGGTAATAATTCCCCAGAAATCATTAATGAAGCAGCCGATATTTGTAAACGATTATTTACAGGTGGTGTTATGGATATTAATGTGTATCGGTCCCTTATTAATGAAATCGCCGATGATTATTACAGCGACGGAGTATGTAATTAGATGCAATTAGTGATAAAATCACTTAATAATAGTATGATCGTGCACACTCATAGACCAACCATGGTCAGGGCAATAAATTCACGATTACCAGTATACAAAACGACCTACGGAGATGGACTAGGTGATGTTGTTCAAGGTCTATTTAGAGGGATAGCCCCAAAAGCAATACCGCTTGCAAAGCAATTAGGAATGAAAGCTATTGACGTTGTTCGTGAAAAAGCTATTGGCGCTGTTGGGGATGTTGCTAGCAAATCATTCTCAGCGATCAAGGATAGACTAGCGCGATTAATACGACAAAAACCTCAACCAGTAAAATTACCCAGCACTGAAGTGATGCCCGAAAATGTCAGTAAAATAATAAATCAAGCTGCTAATCAGAAACTAGCGGAGTTGGCTACCAACACTAATGTTGGTTTAGAAAAAGAAAAAAATATAACCGCTAGTCTGATAGCAGGAAACGGTCTTCGTGTTAGACGAAGACGATAATAATCAATAATGTTCAAGCATGTATCTGATCCCGCATTTGACATGGACGCACCAGTTTTAAAAGACGAATCTGTGCGCGATTATCAATATTATTCTTATGACGCATGTATATCTGATGAGCGTGGAAGAATTGAGATACAAGTTCAAGATACAAGCAGATATTTCTTACCCGCTGAAGCATTTATCGAGGTTGAAGGTGAAATTTTGCGAGCTGATAATACTCCATACGCAGCTGATACGGGTGTTAGTTTTGTTAATAATGGTATTATGGCGTTATTTAAAAGTGCAGCATATACCATTGATTCACGAGAGATTGAGATCTGTCATGAAAACGTCGACGTTGCCACGACGATACTTGGCCTTACGCGATATAGCGATGATTTTTCAAGATCAGCTGGTCCGTCAATGATGTTTTCAAAGGATACTTCTAATTTTCCAGAGCATCAACAATATGATATAAGACGACCAAGAAACTTCGCCGGCGCCGCTGGTGCTGATGTAAATCCGGTGGTTCATAGTGTTGATCCAGATTTTAACTTAGGATTTAGATCACGTCGAGCAATGTTAATCGGTGCAAGGAGAAGATTTTCATGTGCAATTCCATTATCACATATCTTTGGATTCTGTAGAAATGTCAGAAAGGTCATTTTTGGAGCTAAGCATACAATTGCACTTGTACGAAAGGGTACAGACGATGATGCAATATGGCGACCCGCTGGTACTGATGCTGGTAAAGTAATCCTTACAAAACTTTCTCTGTGGATGCCAGTAATGACTCCAACAATACCTGAAGAAGAACATTTACTTTCTTTTATGAGTCAAGGTGGTAAATCGATGTTATCATGGTTGACAATGACCACAGATTCTATCCAGAGTAACATTAATGGTTTATTTACTTGGCAAATAGCATCACAACAAGGTGTTTCTGCACCGCGACATATATTTATTGCATTACAAGATGCTGCACTAGTAAACTCACAAAATCTAAGCATAATGATATCTGACACGCTTGGGGTTAGTGAAGTTTCTTTGAGGATAAACGGACATCAAGAACCTTCTGAAGAGGTGTTGCTAAATTTTGAAAATAATCATGTTGCGCGTGCATATCATCGATTAATGACATTTATGGGACGTGATCAAAATATTGATACTGGTTTACAAATATCACAGCTAGATTTTACAACATTATATCCGATTTATTACTTTTCGCTGGAACATTTAGATTGAACCAGACAATCTGTCGTTGACATATATTTATGAGCTCGCGTAAACCGAGGAGCTATTGCTGATTACAGAGCTGTCGCTGTTATACTCAGCGATAAATCGATGTTACTTGAAGGTGTTGGTGGACGAATGAGAGTTATTGATGCCCCAGTAGAAAACATGTAATTAGATCACTCATAATAATTAAAAATGTCACATCTAGTTAATATTAGTCTGACTCCTGGTCAGATTAAAAAGCTACAATCATCATCAAAAAATAATTGTGCGGCATTATCAGAACGCCAGCATAAGCATTTTAGTGAAGCAAAAAAAACTTAAACAAAGGTATAAAACTTAATCTTTCTGCGAGTGTCATTAAAGACATCGTTAAAACGGGTGGTATATTTCCGCTTCTTGCCGCGTTACCAGCAATAATAGCCGCTGCAGCCCCAGCTGTTGCAAAAGCAGCTGCATTAGGCGCTGTTGGAACAGCTGCTGGAATGGCGTTAAAGAAATCAACGGGTCAAGGAATTATGCACGCAGAAAATTTAAAAAAAAGATCACGGGCAAAACAACGCGGAAGACGTCAAAGAGCACCAAACGTTCCACAGCCGGGCCGTCTAAGATTATCAGGCCCAGCATACGGTCGCGGTCTAAGATTGCCAGGGACCCCACATTCGTGGTACGGAAAAGGTCTAAGATTACCCCGGTAACTTCGTTATCGAATTCGATGATTCTTCCTATGTCTAATTTTGATTTACTTAATGCCGCTAAGCAACTGAATATTAAAAACTTTAGAGGAGTTTTTATGCGTGATCAATTACCTACCGTTGCAATGCAATAAGAAACTGGTGTTATTAATCTCGATAAAAACTCTGGTTCAGGCACTCATTGGGTGGCGTATGCAATTGATCCACGTGGAATTATTTATTTTGATTCGTATGGACTGGCACCACCAAAGGAATTTTTAAAATATATGTAAATACTGCTCAGAATTCGATGCGTTCTAAAATCTGGTATTCAACATTACCAACACAAAAATTAACTGATCCACCGATATGTGGTAGAGAAGTACTCACTGTACTTGATGCTGTATCAAAATCAACAACACCACCTCATAAAGTCGTGCATGAATATACCACGTTGTCACACTTAAACAGATATCAGTAAATATAATGGTAGATATTTATGGAAGATCTTCTCGCAAAGCTCAACAGCAAGTCGATTTATCTAAATACGCAACTCTTGATCAGCTCAGAAATGAAATAGATGATTTATTAAATATCACAAGTGTGGATCAAAATGAAGTCGTTGTTTTTCAGGATAAACAAGGACGATTAAAAACGAGTAATATACAACTGTTAGATGTTCTTATACGAATTCCCACCGCGGTTATTAATAATATCGTTATTTTTTCTGATCAAGGTAAAATACAAGATTCCGGTAAGTCAGTTAACGATTTTATCAAGCGAGCTGGTGATTCATTCACCGGTGACATTATCATGAACCAAAATAAAATTATAGACCTTGGAAACCCAGCCGCAGATACAGATGCAGCAACAAAAAAATACGTCGATGATCAAGAATCTAAGTACGTATTAGTCAATGGTGGTATAATGCGTGCATTTTTCAACATGGATAATAATGGTATTAATAATCTTAGAACACCAGAATCAGATTTCGACGCTGTAACGAAGAAATATGTAGACGATAGCAATATTCCGACGGTAACAGCAATAAAAACAATCAATAATGAAATGACTACAATTAATACTAATTTTACTAATCACGTACAAACTTTCTTAAATTTTCGTAGAAACATAAACAGATCTATTAATGATTTTTTTGGAACTCCACCAACTGTTGATATCAAACTCTCCGATATTAACATGAAACTCAACGATATTTTCATTGGAATACCTAGTATTGTTCAAAAAACTAATCTGATTAAAATTCCTCACAATCAGATCGTCAATGTGGTATACACAGTAGCATCAGGATCAACAACATGGACACCGCAAAATAAAACTCTCGAACATACCGCAGAAGTAACTGGGTTATACAGGCTATCCCTGTACGGTTTGGAAATTACTGCGGCCACTTCATCATCAACGAATGTATATCATAATCCTCTGCTGGTGATGCTAACCAAGGACATCAAAGAAATGTTCACGTTGACATCAACGGAAATGCCCCCGAGACGTTACTGGTGGTGCCTGGAATTCATAGCTGAAGCTTAATTAAATGACGTTGTTAGTATAATGAATCGAGTGACGGATTCACTTATCGACGTTCAACGTCACAGATACGCTCAAGTATGTGAGTGTCAAACCAAACTAAAAAATATCATCGACGATTATACAGTAAAAGTAAAAAATATCGCAGACGTATGGTTGTTATTGATATAATTGTTTACTCAGTTTCCGCTGTTATTGCTGGAACCGGATTATTATTATCAACAATAACAATGACAGCACCTGCAGTTGTAACAATCGTCGTTTCAACGGCAACAACATGCGCAGGCATTCTTAATATTATCGCTAAAAAGATACTTACGTGTACAAATGATAAATTACAAGAGTATATAACAAAACTACACACAGCAACAACATCTTATTCTAAACTATCATCATATCTTTCTGCGTATCTCAGCGATGGTAAAATATCTGATGAGGAGTTCGCAACGATAATGAAAACCTATGATGAAGCATTCCTTGGCAATAGCCAAGGTGATAAAGTAATTTGCGCGACTGAAGGTTGAATTCATGAGATTGGGTTCTATTAAATAACAGAGCATTTTAAATAATGTCGGCGTTAGAACTATTGCAGAAGATCGTCACTAATACAACGCCGTCAAAAACTACTATGATATCATTAAGTTCGACCAATCCTGAATTTAACGTTACCTTTCCAGCTGCAATTCCAGCAAGTGAAATAGCATTAGCGCAATTACGAGTTTATCATAGCTGGCCAAATATCAGGTCCAAATCGTTTGGTGGACTACCACCAAATAATTCGCTGGTATTTGCGAATAAGAATAAACCTGATGGAACTCCTGATTGGCAAGTTGTTGGAATTGCAACGGGCGGTTATCAAATAGAATAGATTAATGATGAGTTTCAACGCAGAATTAAATCTATCACAGGAAAAGAATCCAAAATAGCAATCACTGTTTACGAACCAACATTATCAGCGGCGATTGAAATAAATTCCCCTGATTATGTTGTAGATATTTATCAAAGTTCCATCAGATCAGTGTTAGGATGGCCTGATGTTCCTCCTGTTTATAATGGAATTCCAGAACCAACCAAAAATGAATTTCTCACAACAGAAAAAAGATTCATTAAAGATCCAGAATATCGAAATAAATATATATTGCACCGTATAAAATTTATATTTGATCCAAACAACGATGAACGTTACTTTACCGATTTTGACGGTCAAAGGATCCCTAAGCTAGATAGATTACCATTTGATGTCATCAGAGACGCCAGGACGAAGACTGATAGAGAGATTGTTGATGAAAAATTTTTTAAAATGTTTTTTAATGTTCTTAAGTCTGAATACGATAAAACACTTAATGATTTAAGAAGTTTGTTTATTTCATTATCTCAACATTATGACGATGGTGTAAAAAATCAGATAATCGAAACAATAAAACATTTAAATGGGATCTTATTTGATTTATACATCGCTAATCGAAGTATTATAAACGCTGCGACTAAACTCAATGGAAATCCTTATATAGATCCAAAAGAAAAGCAATTATTTCTTGATTATTACAAAATAACAGAAAAAGATTTACAAACATTTATAATACCAGATTTAAATAATGCTGAAATAAAAAAACAACTCAACGATGTCATTGATGAATATTTCCCTAAAATGCATGCAGCGTGGATAAAAATAGCCCCACCACCGGTTATTCTTAAATATAATAATGATCCATACGGTGGAGGCCGTCATATCTCACCTGGTGTTGTTAATATAACATCAACGATCGCAGTCAATCTAGTATATGATGTAATTGATGACAGCTATCAAGTAGATCTTTCAAAGTCTAGCCAGGCCCATCAAGGTTATATATTATATACATTTACGCCTCAAGCGCCTCCCGGGTATTTAATTGTATCTGAACCAATAAACCCGTTTATCTACGGGTACATAATCCGTTATTATCAAGGATACATTTTAAACTTACAGACCAAATAGGACGTATTTTGGATTTACAGAATGAAACGTTAAGTATAAATCTGTATGTGAGATTATAGAGCGTTTTATCACAATGCGTCATCGTAAAACTCACACACACACACACACTAACAAAATATCCGAATCGGATCAGAATAGTTTTTATTTACTGGGTAGATCAAATTATAAGTAAATAACCTATATACTTACGAGGGATTTTTTTTAGCCATTATCACATTAACTCCACCTTCATTTTCACAATGCTCTCTTAATTATCTTATACGAAGGTTCACAATCTTTTTCTGTTCGTATTCATGAGATAATTCTAGTTTAATTTTGTCAATAGCGTTTGAGAGAGGTACAAACAGCTTGACCTGATTATCTGTAACTGCTGCCAGCGACTGTAACATTGCCTGCTGGATAAACTTCATGAATTTATAATCAGATGGTAGTGTGTACCTGTTCTCTAATTTCCGTTGTTCTAACGATTCAAAGTCAGACAGAATTTTTTCAGGATTAAAATTATCACATATATTTACACCGTTATGTTGTAACATTTTAATCGCAGAAATAATAACATTAATATTTTCAGAGTTCATTATATTATTAGTGTTTGTTTAATATAAAAATAAAATAAAAATAATAGTCCCTAAGGACTGTTTCAGGATGATTATATACATGTAATTATTATATACATGTGATTATTATATACATGAAGATGATAATATCTTAATTAAGGACAGCACATTAACCCCATGTAATCCCCTAGGTTGCCAAATAACATCCTAGCAGGATCAGCGGTTACACACAAACTTATCCTAGGACATGTACACACTTTATCCCCATGTGATCCCCTAGGTTGTCAAAGAACATCCTAGCAGGATCAGAGGAAATGCGAAAGACGAAACAGACAACACAGTTTTATACAACCCCATGTGACCCCCTAGGTTGTCAAAGAACATCCTAGCAGGATCAGAGGTTATATATAAACTTATCCTAGGACAGCACATTTTAACCCCATGTGATCCCCTGGGTTGTCAAGGAACATCCTAGCATGATCAGAGGTCACATATAAACTTAATTCTAAGAACTTTAACTCTAGGACGGCACAAAACACAGAATCTTAATTACAGTAGCGTATTAACAGCAAGCATATTTACAACACAGTTTTATGCAACCCCATGTGATCCCCTAGGTTGTCAAAGAACGTCCTAGCAGGATCAGAGGTCACATATAAACTTATCTTATAGACACATAAACACACCCCCAGCGAATTCCTAATCGAAACGAAATATTAGAAATTCAGAGGGCTGTCTAGGCATTATGATTTTATGTAACCCCGAATCAAACAAGCATATTTACAGTAATGTATTATAATATTTACAGTAACGTATTAACATATTTACAGTAAAGTACTTACAGTAATGTATTAACATATTTACAGTAACGTATTAACATATATTTATAGGGACAACACAGTTACATATAAACTTATCCTAGGGCCTTCTCTGCGTTTCAATAGAAATTTGCACACACCCCCATCATAATCACCCAGGGAGTGCAAAATTGCACCAACCAAATGACATGGTGGGAGAAGTGTACAATTTTCTATTGAAACGTAGAACTGGGGTGGCCTAGGCCCCCAATTAAATAAGTTTTCTGGCATCAAATCGCCATTCGCCCGACAGTTTGCCGGTCACGAGAATCGAACCACGGACCTCGAGCACGAAAATCCAGCGCGTTAGCAATCGGCCACCGAACTTCATATGTATACATAATGAAAATATTAGTATATAGTTAAGCGTAATGTACTTGCATACAGAATAAAATCAGAATTTATTGTAAATGTATTATGCATTTCTTAATAAAATCAGAATTTATTGTGGATTTCTTAAGAAAATCAGAATTTATTGTAAAACGTGAATTTATTTCCAGTTTCCAAGTGCTTGGAACTGCATTACACAAAACCCACAGCTAAAAGTCTGTATTAATCAGATGTCGCCAAGGATACTAAAATAATCGATAAGTTGGACGAAACACACAATGCCAGCTCATTTCTAAAAATAACCTCATGTGCAATTCACTGCTAGGTCGCAAGGCGTTTTATAAGAACGTAGAAAATATAAATATCATTGAGATTTTATAGAATAATGTGCATAATAGCATCATTATTTATACAACGATAAAATTATTGAAAACTCTCAATTGTTGTAGGGTAAAAACCCCAGCGATTGTCTAATTGATTTTGATGATTTCTTGATAAATTTGACAATAATTCACTACAAACTGATACAAAATAAGCAATTTTTATCAAAAATCTCTTCATTTTTGCAAAAAATGGTGATAATTTAGCCAAGGATTTCTATAAAATCGAAAAATCATCAAAATCAATTAGAGAATCGCTGGGGGTTTTACCCTACCAGCGCTACAAAATCTAGCCAAATGTCTTTGATTTTTGGTCATTTTGCATGCAAAAAATGAGATTTTCGAACAAAAAACCAACAAAAAAAAACTAGACTTTCGAACAAAATCAACAAAATAAAAAAGACACTAAATAAAGGCGATTTTTATTTTGTAATACTGTTGAGATTTACATGCATAACTAAATTCATTGAAATGTTTTTACAGTCGAAGTTTGGACAATCAGAGAATATGAACGATATTTATGAAAAAGGAAAAATATATCAGATACTTATAGTGTTGGACTCTTCAGCCTGATAAGGTGCAAAAAGCAATGTGGGTTCTGACCAAAACTCACAATATCATTAGTACAACAAGTACGACAACTGCAATATTTACTATTATGCTTGACGGAGTTGTCTCGCTTCATTACCTAATACGATAATAACATTATATCATGGAAAAAAACTCTGCATAAAACTATGAAAGCAAAAAGATACTGGTTCATGAAGAAGGTTCTGGTAGACTAATATAGGTCAACCTGATTCGTTGTCCAAATCTCTTGGAAAAAGCAGATCTCGTGATATTATCTGCCACGTATTTTACTGAACGTGATGCTATGTTAAAGTATTTACCAGCAGAAGTAATTGATTTAACACAATTTCTTCGCCATCTGTATTTGTGGATTTAATAGCTCTCTTTCCAAATATTTTACACTTTCCTGTATTTCCACGTGCAGAATTTTTACTCTGCGTAATAGCTTGCAGGTTATCAAGCGAGTTATTTTTGGGATTTCCATCAATGTGATCTATTACGTATCCATCTTTAATGATTCCAAAATAACACTCGTACACGAATCTATGTGATAAATATCTTTTATTTCTACCGGTATTAAATCTAAGATAACCAGTATTATTAACATTACCGACTGGTTTCTTTAATCTGCAGTTCCTAATTACACCATCACGAGATGCTTCATAATTAGTGATTATTGGATGATTCACAAACTCATTTTGCTACATTTATATACTAATATTATTTCTTTAAATCATTATTTTGAAAATCTAGCGAGATAATCTTCTTCGGTCTTTATAGGAGATTCAGAAGATGTATTTTTTATCGTAATATCGTTTCAGCTCTCTGTATTTTTTACCACCGCATTGCGCGCACAATTGAGTTTTTCCTCTGACTCCAATACCACACCGCATACACGGTTTTGGTCCTAAGCTGCCTTGTCTAACGCATTGCATATGAAAGCCGCAGAATTCGTTTACGCATGCTTTGTTACAAGGAGAAGTATATCCGATCATAAGCCAATGACATCGATTCTTTGTTTGAATCATATACAAAAGATTAAATTTCAATTTAAATATATATTTGTCCTAATTATGATAATGTAGGAATTATCCGCGATTGAACATTCCGCCGTTTCGGCGGGGGCTAGATTTATCTTGACAGACTGCCGAAACACAAATTTAGTTTTTCTATGCAAGATCTAGCTTTAACGAATAAAGATATAACAAAACGTATCCGTGAGGCCAAAAAGGAATTTCACGACGATGGTGCGGCTCATGTGTGGTCGACATTCAGAATTAGAAATACTGTTAATGTGATGAATGACAAGCGAGGAAGAGAGATTATTGACTACCTTGTTCAGAAATATTTTATTTTAATAAAATTTATTGTAAAGACAGACGATGATACCTGAATTATTCGTGACAAACGTGATTCTGTCCATAGGTCAGGAGATAATATTGTTCTTAGTAAAAATTCCAGACCAGGAATATTGACTGGCATTGATAAACCGTATTACGAGCGATCATACCCTATGACTGTGGTTGTATACGCGGTATACCCGTTAAATAATAAACCTGACGTTAGGGATCTCAAACCCATGAAACTGTCATCATTGACTTCGTCAAGAATAAATTGGGTAGCTGAACGGGTTACAGAACACTTCACAAACGCGATACGCGGAAACGGTTTAACGGATTTACGACGCAAAAAAGTAAACACCTGGGCAGAAACCGGAAAGATACCGGAGCGTCTATCAGCGACGTTGCTGAGCTGGGAAAAATATTAAAATTCTCAATAACGGTGAAGACGTTAACCGGGGAGATTTGTATAAACCAAAATATAAATCAAGAGGAGCTTCGATAGATATTATTGATCATAACGCACGTGCATGGACTGTGGCGGTAACAATATTTCCACGAGATAGAACGGTTAAATTTTATAATGTTCATGTATTTGATGCTGTCAGAAATATCAGCAAAATTGACCCTGTATCTGTGTGGCTGTTTCAGAGTTCGGAATATGATTATCATGATCAGTTTGTACGACCTAATGGTGATATTTATCATACAGAATCCCTCCATGGGGACATGAAAAATCTTGCACAACGCCTTTGGCGTGAATACACATCTGATGATATTAAGGTTGAACAATTACTTAATAATTGTTTTACCGTTCCATCAATTGCTGCTCACAACGCTCAGGAGAAAAAGTCATGGAAACCGACACGATTATAATTTCTTGAAGATGTCCAGAAAAGTTGTATCGAATACGGACACGGTGGATTGTGGAACACTAAATACGATTATAATGACGTTATCTCAGTTGATATGGTAACGTGTTATCCTGGAAGATTTCTTGGATACGGAGAGTGTTCTGAATACTTTAAGAGATTTGGTCATCCGACACACGAGATGACCAGAGTAGTGATAAACGGACCTTTACCTGCTGACTTAACCGGATTTGTTTGTATAGAGTCGTTCGAGTTTTACGAGGATCTCCATCCGATTGTTTATGCGTGGTTTGGAAAACATTTTTCAGAGCGATGTTGGGCTCCAATAGTATTAATAAAGTATATGCCTCATGCTGGAATTTTAATGTCGTTATGCGTAAGTGAAGCAATTATGTCATACCGCGTGCAGAAACAGGTTTGGTTGCCAGAACCGGATGTATTTAATGATGTTGAAAGAGATTTTCATAATCCTGAAGATGATATTTTTAGTGAATGCAGGAGAGAGCGTGATGAGAAATTTGCAAAAGATCTCGGCAGAAAAATAATCAGTAAATTTACGCAAGGAGGATCATATGATCATAAACTAGCGTGTATAAGATTAATCATGGACGATGCTGAACTCGATTTTATAATCGCTGATACAACGGAGAAAAACACATTTATAAGTCGAAGTAATGCTTATTTATCAGACGGAACTAAATTAGGTACAATTGTGAGCTCTACTGATGACGAGTCACCGCAGTTTACTCATTTAAGATCTTCGATGCTAGCGTATGTTTCGATAACTCTATTATCTATGATAAACAGATTTCCTCGTTACGCAGTCAGAGTCGCGACAGATTCATTTTATATAAATAAAAAAATATGCGGATTCGTTACAACAATTACATATTAACGATCATGCATCATGGGGCGAATGGAGAATAAAACACGAGGATATAATCAGTTATTCTGAATCCGCCGATGTTGAAATTGCGAGAATATATTACAAGAATAATCAGCTATCAAGGATGTCATCGGTACCATCTGTATATGATCCTGTAGCTAGACATAAAACCGTTTATCTTAATGGGTGTGGTGGTTCAGGTAAAACAACACGCGCGATTAAATTATTTAGTAATTGTTCTGATATGATAGTTTTGACACCGACACATAAACTCGCCAGGGAAATAAGAGAACGAGGAGGAAAATCATGTACATATCATAGTTTCTTTAGATGGTGCGGAGACGGATGGACTCCATCGCGGATGGGTGAGAAATACATTCCTAAAATTATTATCTGGGACGAGATATGCACGGTGTCGCTAGAGGTATTAAAAATATTTATTGATTGGCTGTTATTAAAAAATACTGCTGTGATAATGTGTGGCGATCATGGTCAACCGCCACCTTTCATTGGATCGTCTCCACATGAGTGGCTGAAAACATTTGTAGATTATTACCAAGAAATAACTGATGACCATAGTGCTATTGATGGATCACTAAAAGAGTTTAAAAAGTTAATAAGATTACAGCCAGATAAAATACATTGTGAAATAATGCGTAAAGTAATTCCAGAAACTCCTATGAATAATTTTTGGGCTTTATGGAGACCTTCTGATTTGATAGTTGCAAGTGGAAAAATAGTTCGCGATACACTTCAACAACAATTATTTACGTTACATAAAGAAAAATTTTCAAATCTGCCTGTACCTTTGTGTTATCGTCCAGCAGATACTCGACGACAGAATGTTGATGTTGAGATTCCTGGTGGTGGAATACAAAATCTTGTATTAAATGATATTGTTTTAGTTGTTGTTGATATTGTTGAGAGCGCGTTAAGCATGGATAAATCGCCGTGGACGTAATCACAAGGATTAACTATTACCGATACGAGCATTTGGATTGTCGATGATCGTATTGAAGGGTCAAATTTAGTTTATCTAGCAGTGTCTCGAGTCAGAAGAATATCTCAACTGGGCCGGGTTATCATGGATTGCGTAATAACCGAAGAAATTCCTGACAACTTTGTCGATATCAATAAAAAATTAGCGAATTATAAGCAATGTGAAAAAAAAAAATAATCGCGATTTTGATATCGATGTTGAATTTATTATAACACTAAAAGCACAACAGAATAATCATTGTGCAAGTTGTAACTGTAATATGCTGTGGCAGTACTTAAGTAATCCCAGACAATTTACCGTTGATAGAATTAATAGTAGTTTTGGTCACACACGCGAAAATGTGATGCTGACCTGTCTTGAATGTAACGTCGAGGCGCTGGACGCTATGCAAGTTTATAAAAGTGAACGCGGTGGTAATTGTGTATCTGTAGGAATTATTTGCAATTGTTCGCGTACAAATCCACGCTGAGGAGCAGTTGAATCTAATCTGTAGATTGCGGGTATACCTGTGGACCTTACCACGCTAGAAATTTTGTATGTGGTCACACTCCAGATAGGATCAGTTGCTCTTTTTCTACCTCCTTCAAGTTCACCAGGTTCATATAAATATCTTACGGTAACATTACCTAGTACTGGTTGAGAGGATGATTTACGTTGTATTGGTATATATATATTTTTTTGATCGCATTAGAAGGTTTCATAGAAGTTGCAAGAGTCACTTCGTTGTTTAACGCAGCTATCACGAGATCTCTCCGTGGACTTAAGCCAGTAGATATTTCCCTTGCGTATTGGTATCCAAATAACCGCTCAGCAAGCGTTCGATTAAATCGTTCAACGATTGCCTAATCACGATGAATTTCTGTGTGTCCTCGTCTGATTTTAACGTTATGTCGCTTCATCAACGATGATACTTCACCAAGAAATTCTTTGCCAGGATCAACCTGTAGCAGTTGTGGCCATCGCAGGGGTCCTCGTTGATAAATGCGTTCAAACGCAGATGCAACTTCAGTCGCTGTTTTAGTTGATAATGGTTCTGCTTCTTTATATCTACTCGCAACGTCAACGACGGTTAATGCGTATTTGTATGTGTATTGACGTCTGCCAGTTTTAATGGTATCGTGTGGTAAAAACAAAATATCTGCTTGATGAACTTCATTAGGGGTACTAACATCAAAATGTGCATACTGAATTTTTTTAGGTGGTGATAGATAGATTTGCCATATTGCCTGTCGTGCTAACCACGCTGCAGCGACATCAAGTGAGACTTGTGCTGCTTCAGCAAGTTTACTAATCGCTGCTTTACCTCTCCAGTATCCTCTTGGGCTATAATAAACAGATTCCATTATAATAATCAGTTGATTAATTACCAGCCCCTAACATTATTTTACCTTTTATACCAGCTTTTATCAGAAAAGCAGCTGATCTTTCTCGAAGTGATTTATCTTTTATATTATTTATGGCATGAATTAATTTTACATCTGCAATATGTCGTTGTTGTAAATCCTTACTTTTATACACGACATCATGAACGTGACACGCTTGATCAATTGCGTTTATTGGATACTCTCCAGGTCTTGGTTGATCTCGTTCGTCAAGTCGAATATCAAGTCGGGTTCCTGGACCACAATAATTATATCCAGGTAAATGTTTTTCAACAAGTTTTTCTCTGAGAGATTTATTTTTTATGGAATTTAATGCGTGAATCAGCTTTACATCTGCAATATGTCGTTGTTGTAGGTACTTACTTTTATACGCGACATCGTGAATGTGACACGCTTGATCAATTGCGTTTATTGGATACTCTCCAGGTTTTGGTTGGTCTCAGTTATCAAGACGGATATCGAGACGAGTTCCAGGACCATAATAATTATATCCATGTAAATGTTTTTCACCAGGATACTTTGCCCATGGAGCTCCTGGTAATTTATCTAACGAAGCAGCGATATCTCCACCTGTCTTTAATGAAATAAATTTGTATTTTTTGTACCACATTTCACACACCTGCCTGTAAGTGCACGCCTGTTATTTTTTGTTATTATTGTCGTTAATCCACTGGTGGACGTACGCGCTTTACATCGAACGCAATATAAATCCATATTAATATTATATGGATATAATTGATTTCTCAGCGACACGAAAACAAGAGCCAGTCAAGCATCACCCAGCGCTACCAAATTCTATCAGAGCAATTATACTTGGCCCATCTGGGTCTGGTAAAACGCAATTATTACTTAATCTGATAATGCGATGGCTCAAGTGGGATAAATTATATTTAGTAGCACCATCTGTAGATGATCAACGATGTTACGAAGTACTTAAAGATTTTAATGAAAATGCAAAGTCGCTGACGTGTCCCAATGACGCTATTGATTTTATTACCGATATCGTTGAAGCTCCATCTATAGATGATCTTGATGGATGTATCAATAATCTCGTAGTATACGATGATGTAATGCTGGATAAACAATCCAATCGAGCTCGGATATTATCGCGAGGCCGTCACAAAAATACAGACGTAATTTATTTAACTCAGAAATACACGCAAATTCCTAAAGTAATCAGAGATAATTGCAATATCTTAATTGTGTTTAATGGAGTAGATAATTATACTTTGCAAAATATTTATTATACCTGGTGTTCAGGGGACATGGACATGATTAAATTTAGAAACTTCTTTTCAAAAGCAAAAGCTATTCCGTTTGGATTCATAACATAAAATTTACATGACCCCAGATCTAGATATCGTATAGGTCTGGATAAAATCTTTGGTTAATTACAGCAGCAGAAGGGGTGAACGACCAACATTGAGTGACCAACGCGTAAACGAAACAAATAAAAACGCTAGTCAGAGACAAAGTAACTAGTTAGAGGTTGTGGTTTAACGTCACTGACCTTATTTTTTCAGCCTTCGTAGGAACCTTATTTTTTCATAAATAATGTCTCAAACAAAAAAGTCTGTTCACCCCCATTGCTGCTTGTGTCTTTGCTTTAACCTACTCATGAAAATCCACCATCTCTTTATATTGAAGAAATTATTATCATGCCATGATTTTCGCCTGATGTTTAATTAATATTAAATCCTTAAGCAATTGAACGTATAAATTCTTATTGTTTCTTGCGGAAAAAAGACTTGACTTGAAGGAGAAATTTGTTCTGTCAGCTAAAGTTTTAGGAATATCATTTGTTTTAGCAGTGTATCTGATCCTCATGTAAGAAACTGGACAGCCATTCTTTACAACTCATCACATGTCTAAAGTACGACACCTTAAGGAAAAACGAAATGTTGCACCGTACACTATACTAAATTTTAAAAACACGTACATTGTAATTACCAAAATATTATATAAGCACTGCTGCTGTTCATATCAATTAATGTGTACAGTTTCTGCATGCTTATTTAAGTCATATGGAAAATAAATGTTTTTGTGATGAGCAAAGTATGAACATGAATCATAAGATATCTACCCTGCCCTTGAATCATATAGTTCATAAGAGAATGTAATTTGATTTTATTGCTTCGTCCTTTGGCTTATTTTGTCTTTGTTTGCATGCTTTCGAAAGGAGGGGAACTTGGATATTCCATTGGAAACCACATTATTCCACCAAGCAAATAATTGTTCGCGTTTCATTTTTATTTTTATCATATTAGTTAAGTATTCCCGCACAAAGAATTGAGGATCAAAATGATTTGTTTTTGAGAAAAAGAGAGGACGAAATGTACAAGGACGAGACGAGTCAGTTGCATCTCAAGTGACGCATTTACAACCCGTGTCGATAACGTACAACAGGGTTGTATATTATATTATATCAGCCAGTCGAAAGGAATGTTACACGTGATACTTAGCAGCCACACCACCCATTCCATCCAGCCTCATTCCTACATCAAACCTAGTAACATGTCCAAGTGAGTCTCAATGATTTGAACATTACAGCCGTCTGTATCCTTAAATTCTCTTTTGGTGTTGAGAATTAGTTGAAATTTATGGCTGGCTTCAACAAAACCAATTGACCATAAATTTTAATCGATTACAGGTATTTTCTAAAGGCCTTTATAGATAATGTCTTTTTGCATATAGGATAAGGGTTAGATTCCTCATATCCCAAAGAATGAACAATTTATTGGAACATGTGTGCTGCAGCAAAATTGTGATGCTTCGCTTCTACTAAACAACGGTAGTCAATATTAATATTGAGTCTTTTATTCACATATTTAAGCTATCCTTATAGATGTCGTCTCATAAAATCGAACAGCTAAGAAAATTAGAAAACTATACCCGCCAAAAACAGTTACTGAGATAGCTGTCGTCATATTGCTTTGTCTGAAGATACATGATTAGCCAATCAGTGTTGATCCAAAGGTAGTATTAGAAGCAACATGTATACACCTATAACTTCATATATGTTACTTTATGGCAGTTAAATTGATGTTTAGAAAAATAATCAATTATCTGTTAAGTTAATTGAAAAATTTTGATTCAAACATTCATAGGAGACCATATATGTTTCTGTTATTATAAATCGAAATTAAAAATGTATTTAATTTGATTAATATGAAGATAAGTTTCATTTATATACAAGTCTGTATGGACAGCACCTTTTTCATGTGACAGGTCTGCACTCTTTGCTAGAAATATTATTCAATATGTATTTAATATTTAAAATATTAATGTATGGAATTCATTATATGATATATCAACTGAA
>JAECUM010046397.1:0-39101 GCA_016617855.1 Megalonaias nervosa
TATCAACAAGAGCTGTTTTGTCAGAAACAATCCCAGTGGCAATCGATTATGTCGATTGGTATCATGTATAAGTTGAGTTTTCCGCTCTAGAAAGCTGTTTCAACTATTTTAAGCATGGTCATTGCTATCTCTTTGTGTTGCTCGCTTGTTTCTTGTCTTATTCCTGGAAATACCTGCAGTTATGCATTTCTTCGCAAGAATGCATAGACAATAACCAAACAAGACTTTGAGTTCCTGTCATTCTCCTTCCTGTAATAAGACCACCTGTTGTCGTAACACTTCGCATCAGTACCAAATCTGACGCAAGTCATCCACAGAAAGTGACATGGAAGCCCTAGCTGAAACACCTGTAATATTCATGAGCGCCGACCAAAAGTTTGGACATTATCTGAAGAAATATTTTTGTTGACTTTTCATATAGATTATATCAGAGGAGGCAAAATATGGCAGCATCTCTGCAAGGGAGCTACAGTGCCGTTGCCAATTACCCGTTCTCTAAACTTTAATAAAACGACGCACGATATCCAACATATGCATCTATTATATACATAATTTGGCCATTCTTTTTTGCTGGATGAGTTTTGCATCTTCTGAAAAATGTTGGAAATTAAAGGATCTTTCAAGCTGGTTTAATGCTTCGTGATTTTGTCATATATTTCTCCAATGTTGAGCATGTCTTGGTCGACATCGTCATCTGTTTCTACAATCTCCTTCTGATTATTACTTTCTCCGCCTTCCTCTTCAAAATTGTACAAAGTCAGATGTGTCACTATCGCTCTCTTCATCAATTTTAAACGAAGATGCATTGTCTTTGATGATCCACATTAGGTAGAGGCGCATAGAAAGTTTCACGAACAAGCAATGCATGAAGCATAATGTCTGTAATAAAATACTTCTTGTCCGGCCTCGCATAGACATCTAGAACTTCATGCAAATCAGAGCCTGCAATGATTGCCCACAGCTTCTAAGAAAGCTCATAATAATATGCAGACCGCCTAACTTCACAGCAATGTCTGCTATTCCATCTTCATTTTCTACGTTTATTTCGATTATCATTGCCTTCCACCAAAGGGGCTAATCAAGTGTCAGAATTGATACAATTATATATTTTCTTCCTTGATCAGAAACTTCATTCCTGAGAAGATACATGACAAATCATTCCGATCCACATCTATCATGGGTAAAAATTAAAATGGCGAATGCCAGGGTTTCATCCTTGACAAACTGTTTGCATCATTCCGGGCTATAAAGGACGAGGGGGACTTTAGAGGCCATGCGATTTTCAACTATCAAAAGGTGATGGGGGATCAATCACATTTACATCCTTCGGTGCCTGGTAGATCACTTTATCTGTCATGTTATTGTCCCTTCCTGTAGAAATGGATATTTATTCGTCCTACTACATGTATGTCCTTTGAGGTCACTTATAATTAACGATAGATCTTCTGCTTTTTGTCACATCTTTAATGGCAGCAATTCTACCCATTCCACGGAATATTTTCTTAACATCAAGTCTTGCAAATTAGGGTCCATATTTAGTTCAGTACCGTAAGAAACAAGCTTCATTAAGTTTTATAACCATTTAGTTTCTGCATCAGAACATCACATTCTTTGGTGGTGTAAGCTATCAATTACAAACCCTGAGCCAATGTGACGGTGCAACCGAACGCCGACTCCAATTTGTGGGAGAACTGTCAATACAGGTGGCTTGCTGTCCCTGAGGTACTGTTTTGATGTCTACTTCTTGAAATTGATGCAGTTAGACACTGTAAGATCTTACTGCTTAAAGATAGATCTTCAATAGGATTTTCAAAACTATTTGTGGGGAAACTGACCTAATATCATTTAAAATTTTTTTGCAGCAGTCTCTATTTTATTTTAAGCTTATACTGCTTAATGGTCTTCTTTGAGCTTTGATGTTCTGATGATGTTCTTATACGATATTTGCTGCTATAGGTTTGAATGTTACAATAGCTATACTTTCATCCATTAAAGCTGTAAGCCTCATTCGTCTTTCTCTTCCAAATATTAGACGTCTTTATAAAAGGTTCACTTGTAACATTATCTGGTCAGCCTACCTTTGATTTCCGTGATTTTGCACTTATTGGGAGGTAAGTGCACGCTTCTGGAATTTTTGTGTGTTTCAAACTTAACAATGCAAGTCTGATGGTGTCCGAATCATGAAGATTAAGAGTTGTTGATGTAGTCCTGTGTAAAATTTTATCAGCCCATTCACCTCCTTCTCTACTTGTTGCCCTTATGTACTCATCAAAATCAGTTGCTCTTACTGAGAAAGTATAAATGCTTTTCCTTTATGAAGATTTCCCATAAACTTTAGCCGGTGCAAAAACAGTGCTCCCCTGAAGTATACGTTTGCTTGCTCAACTCACAACTACTACATGCCTTGCTGGATTTTTGACGTGAGAGCGATTTGTTACTCTCTGTTTTCCTGAAAGGAACAAATAAAGTTATTAGAACACTCAGCATATCATAAGATCAATAAATGAATAATAATTTAAGCAAGAGTGAACGAGAAGAATGTAACTATCATTATAAACATTTTGACGTTTTACGGTTGAAATAAAAAACAAAAATTCTCATAACTGTGGCAAACGGAAAGCTATGAACGAACTAATATGTGCATCGCAAAGTTAATGAAATGAACTTTTCAATGGTATGTCACATAATTTGGTGTGTTCCATGCACGCTTCATAAAGTGCATTACTAATATAAATATGACCGATTATTTATTTTTTATTAAGTATGGCTAATTAATAAATTTTCCCACCATGGGACTTGGGAGGGGGACATTTCTTATTTGAATCCATACAATCTTTCAACTTGAATACAACCGGAGTCAAACTACTAACTACTTTTGCATGAAGCCCGTTGCTACCACTCCGCTGGTATGCAAATTGAGCATTTAGAAGTTTTCTACGCCTGTTACCACACTTACTATTCTGACCCTTCTAATTTGAAGAAAAGATGTTGAAATATAATTTCGACAGTTATTTATTGGGCACGGAGGCACCGGTCCCTTAAAGGACTTGGGAGGGGGACATTTCTTATTTGAATCCATACAATCTTTCAACTTGAATACAACCGGAGTCAAACTACTAACTACTTTTGCATGAAGCCCGTTACTACCACCCCGCTGGTATGCAAATTGAGCATTTAGAAGTTTTCTACGCCTGTTACCACACTTACTATTCTGACCCTTCTAATTTGAAGAAAAGATATTGAAATATAATTTCGACAGTTATTTATTGGGCACGGAGGCACCGGTCCCTTAAAGGATGCTTCTACCATTGCCAAATCGAGATTTCAAACCTAGCACTCACTGGTATTTCCAATTTTGTAGACTTGTTTCGCGGTTGGTATGAAGAAGGAAGCCCAGTCATTCACATATCGCCTTCATATTTTTCGTCTGTTTCAAATCTTTAAAAACAGCATTTCGTCCTTTCCATCTCATCCTCCTGCCCAATTTGTTCGTGTACTGTATGCCATCAGTTGCAAACATACATAAGTGTGTTCACATTTGTTAGCAGCCTTAAAGAAATGTGGTGATGATGTTACTTCGATAGAACGTCAAGTAAAACAAGGATTCATTCAGATTCCATATCAAACGCAATGCTTTCTGTTTGGACAAAAAAGGTATCTTTGCCATAAATAGCCGATTCATGAATCTATATTCAAATAAAGTACACATTATATTTAAATCGGGTGGAAGTGGAATTTTATGCGGTATGATTAAGTATTCGTTTCCTTCTACGATGTGATCCCAATGTCGTAGCTACAAAAGCAAAACCCCCAATACCAAAATTGAAAATAAAGTCCAAAACTGTGCAGTCAGTTCGCACGCCATATTCGCAATTCCCAAGCAAAAGAATGCCATAAAAAAACGACTACTTCACGTTCAAGGAAGAAAGGTACTGCGGCTAGAACACACACACACACACACACACACACACACACACACACACACACACACACACAAACACACGTACTGCAAGAAACATCTACCTATAAGCACGATAATACATCTTGGAATTCCGTTAGTGAAAATGTCAGCTAAACCTGATTTAAGTCAATTGTTTCTCATCTAACGAAGAAATGGAAACCCATCTATAAACGGACCTTTAATTCTTCTCCACCGTCGTCGTCTGCTGATCTGGTTGCTGCTGCTGTGGGCAAAATGATGGTATCCGCTAAATAAAAGTACAAGACAGAACATGAATGATTCATAGTTAACTTCATCCAAGCTATTACAGTTACAACATCGACGTTGAAGGAGATAATCAAAGAAAACGAAACTAAATTCGCTTTCTTCGTTTAGGTACAGATTGGGAAATCTTGTCACGACTGCTACGAATCTATCGTCTTAAACTAATAAACAGAAAAGAGTGAGAACCAACAGGTTTTGCAAATTCAACAAATAATTTATTTTCCTAGAATATGAAGTGAAAATTTAGAAAGAACTTACAGAACATATTAATTAAATTCCTAATAGCTCCAAATGTTCTATCACGGTTCCAATTGAATTTTAGTGGTATTACAAATAAATTCCTATATTGAATGTGCTGATGTGCACGGAGTCTCAAACTTGCTAATGTGCCAATGGCCTGGAATGTGATGATGTTTTAACAGTCTTTTCTTTTGATGTATACCATATTATAATCCAAAATGTCCTTGTCTGGATTCACTATAGTTCCAAATTAATGGCCCAGTCCAAAAATATTATTGCAATTCAGTGAAATAATAATTTGAATAAATAAATCCATCCAAACTATACACTGAACACAGCCAGCAATGAGACTGATTCTGTTTCAGATTTTAAGGGAAGACTGAGAAATTTTTATCTAAACAGTATTATATACCCCTCTACTTGATCTAGGTCACAATTACCATTTTCTGGAAATACTGTCAACTTTATGGAATTTTCCATTCTAGAAGATTCTAAAGTCAGAATCAAGACGATAAATATGTTTACCATTAACAATGATCTGAATAATTTATTCAAAATCATAGAGTAAATTGTAGCGATGTATCAAGTTGTTGACAAAATAAATGTTACTGGTCAGGTACAACATGATCTTGATTTTGGACAAAGTCAAGTGCAAAATACAGATATACATAACATACAATCATTTAGAAAAGCCAGCAAACAATGCAAATTAAATATACATAACACTACTCACTAAAGACAATTCCCCGATGCGAAAACAAATCATCTGAAAAGCACCTGAAGAAATCATCTATACGTCTACGTATATTGTTTGGATGTATTCAATGAAATAGTTCCATCGACCAAGACATAAACAGCGTTTAGGACGACACCGCCATGTTCTTCGCCAAATGGTTAAAATAAATTTCCATTCAGTCAAAAGAAATAACTTGCTCGTTCAACAAGTATGATGCTGCCCGATGCTGATCAGTTCGCTATTATATATTTACACTCTGTTGTTGGAATCAATTGCTAGACCTCTTTGATAAGGAGTGTTGAGGTGAACATAAAAGGAACAGAACCTTCTGGAAGGACGTCATACTGTTACGAATATGTAATTTAATTGCTGGTGTGTTAATTTTAAATTCATTTTTTTATATTTTTGTTTCATTACATTTTATTGTAATGATTATTTTCACGGGATTTTATATTTTTGAAGAAGATATTCAGTCTAATTAGAACGTAAGAGTCGCGTAAGCACTATTTTTAGCTCAATTTGGTTCATAGATTTTGTAAACATCGAGTGAAAACGATTGGCTATTACCAAGGTCATGTTCGGCCCACGTGATTGCTATGTTGTAAACAGCCTTTTTATTATTCGTTTCTAGCGTGAGAATTTGATTTTTTAGATAGGGCTATTCTGGCCTACGTGTAAAATGGCATTTTCTTTTACTGCGCTGTTCGATGATTAACTAACCACGTGACCTATCACGCGGGTCTGAAATGACGTTTTAGTTGGGTTTAAATAGACATTTTCTAGTAGATTTAGTCATTCGTAGATAATACCTTGAGGCTGAAAGGTATTCTTGTTGTTGCCATTTTAAATTGAGTTTTTTTTATTTAAAATAATTTATTCACCCTGGAAAATATTCTTCTTCATCAAAATTCTTGGACAAATACATTTATTGGAAATTTATTCTGGATTTCTAAATTGGAACATTATATGTTGTGATTCAACGAGGAACTGTTGATTTTTCGTACAACTACTTCATCTGACGTCATCGTCCTCCATCTTGGAACGTCATCGGGATTCTAACTTGGATTCAGTTAGAACTTTTAAGTGATAGGACTTATATTTTTAAATTCCATGATTAATTTTTTAATTATATTCATAAACTGTAAGTCTTTTTTCACATTTTTACCGTGTTTTATAAGGAAATAAATTGTTCTGTTTAAATATACAAAGCTTGTTGGCTTTGTTACTGAGTACGAGCACTTGTCACGTAGTAATACTTGTACATAGATCAAAGTACGAAAATTAACTTTAATTTCTTACCAAATGCAGATGAAACTCTACTGTTGGTACAAACAACAAATACCTCATTTACCCCCTGTTCCTAATTTCATAGAGATGTACCACTTACACAAAGGGTTGCAATTGTTGATGAATCGAACAGAAGTTTCAGAAAATGAAAAATGGCAACAGTATTGACAACTATTGCAACGTCTTCAACTGTTTAAAATAGAAAGCTTTAGACTAAGCTGTTCCACCTATTCTGGTAGATGCTAAGAGTATCGTGAATGCCGAAGAAAGAAAAATGGCAGCAGATTCAAAGACGAAGAAAGACACGGCCATGGGGATGGAACACATAAAGAAAAGAGAATAGTTAGATAAGTTTCATACTTCGACTGCAGAAAAACTTGTTTCCGCAAGTGTGGCAACCCTGTAGATGCTTAATCTACTTCGAGACGATAAGGAATAAAAGCCAAAACAAACCCCAAAGTCTACGACTGCACGATGTGTGATAATATTTACAAGAACATTCGAGATACACGTTACACAGAGCCATTTGACGGAAATTTCCAAGAAGTGAAACCAAAGTAGTATGAAACAATTATCACTAGCAAACCTATCTGTAAGCTATCTCTCATTTGGTTTCATACAATCGAAGTTAAAAATGTTTGTTTTGTGTTATTGGTGCATTTCAGAATGGATTTGGGTGGTTCCTTTGACCTCCAAAACAATTTCAGGCGTCCTGCGAGCTTAAAGAAATTGAGGAAACGACAGGTTCTACTGCTAAACGGCAAAATTATACAAAGTCAGAAAACTGAATCACGAAGTTTATTTGGATGTGACTTTTGTATAATCATTCATCCGACTCAAACTTTTAATATTGCTGAGGATCAAGCGCTTTTGAACATCTTTTCGCCGAACCTGTTTGTCATTCTGAGTAGAAACACGGGCTTCACTACAATCAAAAACTTAAACAGAATGACCAACTCTTCGAGTATTTCGGATACCCTTTCAAACTGAACCAAATACTCGATTTGATGTTTGTTAATCCTAAGTCGTCCTTTACATCATAGTGGGAACAACTACCGCTCCCTTGTTGAGAGCCATTCCTTTCAATGTGGTTTCTGCCATAGCTGCTTAAGATGAAGGTGGAAACATGATCACTTTCGTCAACAATGTGTGCGTCCTGGTTATCTTCCTGCCTGTCGATCATATTTATTACAGTGTGAATATTAATACATTATGAGATCTTGAACACAATACTCTATTCTCAAAAGGAACGTTATAGAGAAACTAGATTTTCGAAAACGATCGTCGCTTGAGTTGTAACGGATGTTTCCTTCTTGCTGAGGAATAGCTCATCAAAGAGAACACAGTTTAGGAGTTCCGTTACAATCGGCCTTTCGTACGGTGGCATGTCTTGAAATCTATTGTCACCTGAGGACTGCATGCTTTAAAAAATGTAGCTTTGACAAATCAAAGTTTCCATCGATCTGAATAACAGTTACTTCTATCTAAAGTTTACAATCATCAATTCGGATGGTGTATTCCGTTAACAATAAATACTTTTTTTATATAAACAACAAACTGGTCAGCAGCAGCATGGACACATTCTTATCGATCTTATGTATAAAATATCCTGACGTATGGAAAAGAGGCGAGGACCACGCACATCGGTGCATTAGTGGTGTGAAAACGTTATACCTGGATGCGTAGACAGAAGATGACGATCTACACAATGCAGTATTTAACGCATTCCAAGTGAAAATCAAACAAGGAAGTAGTTTAGAAATGATGAGTCGTTTACATTTGGGCACCTGGTTGCGAAGCACATATTATTTTAATGGTGTAGAATACATATAAGATTGAACCAAAGTAGTCAGTTTCCCAGTAAGTACAAAACGAACATCGAAGAAGCCAAACTCTTTGTTTGAACTGCGAAAGTATTATCCGAAGTGGGAAACAGCAATAATCAAGCTAGGACCAGAACTACAGCCAAGCAGTTCTCTTGTAGCAGAGAACCGAAACTTCCGCACATTGACTTACTTGACAGTCCTCTTTCAAGAAAAAATCAAGTGCGAAATCAGTGTTTATCCTTGCCAGTCAAAATACCGGGAAAATACATTAACTCCTGTTCTTAAGTTCGCACACGTCTCACTGGAATCCATTAGTGGGTGCTAAAGATGAACTTTCTTGTCAAAAACTGACAGTCATCGCACAGGAACCCGCTCGGTGGCCGTCTACGTTTCCAATTGCTACAAGTTGAAATAATTTGATTCATATGGATTGCCTCTTCTGGACATGAGAGGAAATGCAGTCTCCATTCATTTCAATAATGTAAAATTACTAAGATCGGATTGGATGACGTTGATTAAAATTGTGTGTAGTTTCTTAATCAACAAAATCTTGGATTCCCTTTTAGAACATTCAATGACTTGCTTTGGATTTGAATTCTCTAGAAACGATGCAAAAATAGAATGTTGTTTAAAGATTATGGTGGCTGTCTGTTTTCTTTAGCTCAGAAAAGTAGCTTCCATCGATAGTAAACTGACATAGTCCTACTTCTCAACCTTATCAACCTCGAAAATACATTAATGTTTAACATTTTGTGTATTTGTCAGTTATACATGAAAACAGAGGGACTCACCCCAAATCTACCCTCCTTATTTTTTCCTTGTTCATGTCTTGATAACAAGGCTTATTTATGAAATGTTGATTTATAAGCATGGTGTAGGTTTTTTTGTGATTTAAAAATTGTTGATATGCACTTTTTTGTAAATACATTCATATTTGACATTGTTTTTGTATTTGTCAGTTGTACACAAAGAGGTGGAGACAGGCATTAGTGCCACAACTCTCTTTTTTCTTAGCTTATAACTGAGTTAGCGGACTTATTAAAATGTGTATGTTGAAAAGTGGTTTAGGTTAATTTTTGTTATGCTTTATAAATCCTCTAAAATATTAAGATAACACAACTAAAAGACCGATTCCACATAACAGATATTAAGATAGAAATGCTTAATTTTAATGTCAACAACAATAATATAAATCCTGTTACAGAATAAAAGAACCAGGATGAGGGTCAAAAGTTCATTTCTAGAACATTCTAAGTTGTCAACAAAATCATATCTTCATATGCGACTTGATTCTAACAAGCAACCAAGATCTCGTGAGGCACCCATAAATCGTGTTGATGCCTTAAATTACCGACATGATCTTGCGTGCCAATCATCAAATGATATCCGTGCAATTCAGCGTGACAATAGATCTCATCCATTACCAGAATGCGATTGCGGGACCAGGTGTCGGAGAACGAATCGCTGGACTAATCATCCAAGCGGTATGAAGGCCAAGATTGCAAACCATATTGATACAAAAACAAACATGGTTTTTTTTGGATTTTATCTAAAATATATTTCTGTCCTCGCGGTTGACCGCTCCGGTGGCCTAGTGGTTAGAGCGTCCGCCTCGGATGCAGGAGGTCGTGGGTTCGATCCCCGGCCGAGTCATACCAAAGACTTATAAAAATGGTACTATCAGCTGCCTCGCTTGGCGCTCAGCATTAAGAGGTTAGTGTTAGGACTGGTCGGCCTGGTGTCAGCATAATGTGACTGGGTGGGACATCATGCTACATGCATGCGGCATGATGCCCCAGTGCTGGACATCACAATAAACTGCCACACTGCAGACATCGTAGCGATATGACTGAAAATTTTTTAAAGCTACGTTAAAAATCCAATCACACACACACACACACACACACACACACACACACACACACACACACACACACACACACACACTGTCCTCGCGGTTATTGGAGAGGTGAAGCGGCAGTTGAAAAATTGGCAAGCGCGGCAAAGATCAGCAATGGTGAAGAAAATTTCACACGATTGGTTTCATGTTCAAATACCAAAAGAGGTTCATCAGGCTGATCTCTTTTTTCTTCCACATGATCGTGTATGTGATTGATAAGGTCGTGGACGCAGCGCACAAGCGTGCACTAACAAGTACGCATTAACCTTTATCAATGTTGCAAGCATCGCTGATGCATTTGAATGTATCTATGCGCCCGATCTACTGACATATCCACGATTATTAAAAGTCGATCCAGGTAAAGAATTTCTGGGATCGGTAACGGCACTATTAATAAAACATAATGTGCAGATCTATCTTGGACATGTTAATATGCATCGTGATCAAGCTATTTTAGAACGATTTAATCATACACTTTTGGAGCGGTTATTTGGTCATCAATACGCACAATAAATAATAATGAGGTCTCAGAGTGCAGAGTACTCTCATACCGTATAGTGGTCCACGAATAGGTCACACGATTTCCATTAGTCATAGCAGCATTGAATAATGAAACCTCTTGTGTAATAGGATTAAATCCAGCTAATGAAATTTCACAAAAGACATTCACGGTTTCTCAGAAAAGCAAATTTGTATGTAAATTGTGTTTCTCCGAGAATATTTACCCAATCACATAATGTTAAGGATATTAGCCTACTACCTCGCGAATCCAGCCCAACTAAAAGACGAAAATATCCTCTTTCTGTCTATCTCATATAGGCAAAGGGCAATAAACTCTTGCCCATAACTTCCCCATGCCACCGCCAGGTGTCGCTAGTTGTTTAGCTGAGTGATATATTAACAAGGATGCTCGCATGGCGGGGTGGTTGGGAGGGTCTTTGAATAATGTGATTGGGTAAGTGTTACGAAGAAACACAATTAACTTAAATTTGCTTCAAACACTTTCACCAATCATATTACGTTAGGAGTACAGATGATAAGAGGAGGGTATGCTGAGCATCCGACCTCTACCTCGTCTATACTTCTAGGGAATGACGGCTGGATTCACCATGCGATCGATAACCCGTTCTCCTAATTACATAAGCAACACAGCCGAGGGTCATTTGATCTGTCACTCCTACATATGGTTAAGAAAATAATTACTGAAATCTTCTTGCCTAAAAAATATCACTGGCAAACCCAATGAAGTTGTTAGGCCGTGTTGATTATTTTAGTTGGGTCTGGTGTTCATCTGTGCTGTCGCCATCGGCCTTCTAGATTCAACGTTTGCCTCTGCGAAGCTAAATCTCTGAAATAAAAACTCGAGAAGGTTGACTCTGCATGCCAGCCAAAAGCTCTACTATAACTCGGATTGAAAAGTTACGTTCGAACGCGAGGCTCGCAAAGATCGATCTAAGCTTATAAGTGATAATCTTCATGAGACCTTCGAGCATATCAAGCGGAGAACCCATTTCAGCCACGAAGTAAGGTCTTGAGGGGTGATATCCTGTTTCCCGGAAGAAAGAAGCCTTACGCGTGCCACGACTTGACTCTGTACGTTTCAAGTAGTACTAGAGTTCGCGAACAGGATCTTGCATGGCCGCTGTTCTCGACCTATCTAACGAAAAGAGCGAATGAATGACGACTCTTTGATTACCGACAGACGATAACCCATATTTGGCTACAAAGCCTGGTTGTAACAAGAGGACCACCGAACCGTCCGATCTGAACTAAAGATCGTTCGGGTCAACTGAAAGCGCATGTAGTTCGCATACCCTGCATGTTGAAGCTGAAGCTATGAGAAAACATGTTGTTTTTTTCCTGATAGTAACGTTAGCAACGTGTGGGCTAAAGGCTCGAATTTATTCGAATTGAGCCATGTTAAAAAACAGTAGAGATTCAAGTTTGGAAACAGTGAATGATTTTGGTCGATTGAGATCCAATCGGCTAAACGATTTGATAGATCTTTATCATGGTCGATATCACGTCTACCATGATGCCGGAATGTGTCTATTATCATGGAGCGATAGCTCTTGATAGCAACTGGGGCCAACTGTTTCTTCTCTAAGAGCCAGAGATAAAAGTCAGCCAGTTGATGGATTAAGGCACTCAGAGGGACGATGATATTGATATGGCACCAGTCCCGGAAAGCACGCTACTGTCGCTCGTAATCCTTCAAAGTGGAGGGCCTCCTTGCTCTCGAGATTCTCTTTACAATCGAAGGTTTAAATTGTTTGTCTCACAAGGCCGTGCAGACAAGAGTCAAGCATAAAGAAGAAGACCATTCGGGCAGGGATTGAACACACGTGACCGTGGCTGCTTGAGAAGATTTGGGTTGGCCGGAATTTTCCTGGGCAGATATATCGCTAGATCGAGTAGATCGGTAATCCAGGACTTGTCCCATGTGAGAGGGGCTATCAGAATCATCTTGTATTTCTGACCCAGTAACTTTTGGATAATTTTGGTAACAATACCTTTGGAGGGTAGGCAAATGCCCACAACCCCTCCCAACTGATTGACAGAGAGTACTTGGTCCAATATTCTGGGCCTGGAGCTGGAGAGACGAAGGTGGCCAAGTTGTGATTCCACCTTGTCGCAGAAAGATCGATCATCGGACGCTCCCAAAGTGCGAAAATCAGAATAAAGACCGATTAATGGAGAGACCATTCCGTGTGAATGACTTGACCTTTCCTGGATAGATTGTAAGCCAAGACATTGAGTCTGCCAGGTATGTGTCTAATTTGTACGTTGACATGGAGGTTGTCTCACCAACGTAGAAATTGCCAATCATAACACACAGGTGGGGTGATTTGGTGCCCCCGCCCCACCCCCTATTTGAGAAGGTAGGTAACCACCACAGACTTGCCGGACATAATGAGGACCGTTTCGCCTGAGATTCGATCTTGCTGGAAATGAAAGATGTTGATGACATATTTCATTTCTAAAAGGTTGATGTGGAGCGGCAGCTACCCCGGATCCCACGTGCAGCTGATGGTAGTGAAGTCGGGCAACAGGTGAGTAACCTAATCATATGTACCGACTTCATCACATACCGTTATTTCCACTTGGGGCTTCTGCAGCGGGATCCCTATGGTCAGCCTACCTGGGTTGCACTACTGATACGCGAATAAACGTAGCTCGGGTGTCATCATGACTGTATAATCGAGGGGACATGAAAAGGGGCGCCATTGTTTTTGCAATTTCTCAAGGGCTGATGTTGAGGTCAAAAGGTAGGACATTGAACTGATAAACCCTGAGGCGGTAAACAAAACGGAGAATTTCCGTATTGCGGGGTGGATAGGGGAGTGAAAATATGCGTTGGTCAGATTGAGATTCAAAGTATACTCGTCCCGTCGGATGGAGATACGGATTGATCTCCTCCATCTTCAATTTCAGTGGCAAAATGAATTGGTTGAGGCGACTCAGATCAGTGGTCGGCCTCAACTTGCCGTTCGCCTTCCGAATAAGACACAGCCTTGAATAAAACCCCGGCGATTGTGGTCTTTGCACAATCTCCACCACCTGTTTTTCGGTGAGTGACCATATCTCCTGTTGTAGAAAGGTATCCTTCTCCCGATCTGATAGTTCGACCGTGAAGAGGGAAGAGGAGGAATGGTGAGGGGTTGGATAAATGAAATCCGATGCCGCTCCGAAATGACCTGGGTCACCCAATCGTTCTGACGGAATGATGTCTCCTGACATTGGGTTGGGATCATTTGTGCACATTTGACTGAAAAGATCCCTTGTCCCTATTCCATTTATCGTTCCCCTGCAGTGGTGGGGGCTGATTGTTTCGAAGCTCGTGTGTGGGCTAAGCGGCGAATTGGAGAGGCAGTTCTTGAGCTGCCTGCTTCCGAACTTCTTCAATATTTACTCCAAGAGTAACGGTGACCTAAACGGGATTATCCATAATGCCAGGGTATCACGAGGTTTGAGTGACGTGGACCGCATACATTCTTTACGTCACATCAGGTCGAAGTTGACCGAAGCATCAAAGCATTGGCTATTAAATCTAACATTGAAAACGTCATGGACTTCGTTCCGGAATAGCTTTGACCTGGCATGGAACATATTTTTTTTCCACTTTATAAAGCAGTTGAGTGGACATGTGAACAGCTGCTAGATTTTTTTTTGTTTGTTTGGCAAGGGCCGGGAGATCAGTACTGAGGGCGTCTGAGTGAGTGTTGTACCAGTGAACTGAGAGCATAGCTGGTACTTGGCTTTCTGAAAAGAAAGCATTAGAATTCCTCGGGTCAGCAATTCTACCCAAAAGGCGGTCACTGGCCTCCTTAATTTTAGCTGAATGGGGAAGGAGCCAAAAGGACGGCATCTCACCATCCTCGTCGAAATCTACCGATGATTTAACTTTATAGTCTTGAGTAGCTGTAGGAGGTGGAAGGCATTCTGAAGTTGCCAACGCCATATAAATTTTCTCGACTGCGGCTTTGAGGCTAAATTCAGTCCGCTTGATGGATGGATCTGAGTACGGCTGATTTGTAGGAGCTTCGTCACATTCACTGTGTGCCAAGTCCTGACCTGATTAACCTTGCAGTTCTGTATAAGCCAATTACCAGGTGGCATCTATGACTCAATTCCCTTCTCTTTGAAAATGCCACTAAGATAATCCCCAAGTTAATTAATTTATCAATATGATCTGTGATTAGAATCTGTGGGTGTGTGCATATGCATTTAGCTTTTTACTAATATGAGCAGAAGAGATGGTGGATAGAAGGCTTTTACCTATATATCAGCATCCTTATATTGGGCACAGTCCAAACCAACTATTATGACTAATCCCAGACAATGAACTAAGCTGACCCACTACCATAGTGGTTTTGCTCCAGTGGCAACAGCAGTATGATATAGCTAGGTATTACTGTGTATTTGCACATAGTGTCTGTGCACATGTAGAATTTTTATTGTAGTAGAATCAGTTGGACACTACAGGGCTGAAGGATGTTATTATACAAATGGGAAAAAAAAATATATATATGGTTGCATTATGTGTGGTGATGAAAGTGCAAGCATGCTGTATTGGACAGCTACAATTACTAATCTTGACAAATGCTAAAGTTAAAACCATGATGTCTATACAGCCACATAAACAAGAATTGCTGCATGCTCTGAAATATTGTTCATGGATGGCATTGATTCACAGCTTAGCTAGCTGACCTGCACTGATGGTAATATTGGGTGTTACTGGATTTCCTATACACTAACTTTTTATTGAATGCAATATCTTACAGTTGTTGAATGCAGTAGTGTCTAATCTGAAACAAATACATATTGTAGCAATGTGTTTTTGACACTTGATCAAAATTGATTTATGAATTGCTTAGGTCAATGAATATTAGAAAATACATATCTGTAATTAAAATTTTTGTCATACTAAATGATACAAGAGATATCTGGAATCATGTTTATATCAAAGGGTACTGTGCTGAAGGACAGATATATATATATATATATATATATATATATATACACACACACACACACACCTATTTATTAAGTTTAATTTTGATTAAAATCTGTTCAGAAATTCTTCTAGACTGCTATATCAATCTTAGTACTTCATTTGTTCATGCTGATTTCACTGATAAAAACATTTATTTTGCATTTACCATTTGCTAGTACAAGGTTGAACAGAAAGTTTTAAAAAATTAAGCTGAAAAATACAGTTACTACCTAACTAGTTTTCAGTTTACTAAATGCTTGATCTATTCATTACTAATTGTGCCCATTTTACTTACTGTTTCAACTCATACTACTGCTCCCACCCCCATCCCAATTTATTCTGATGTAAAGCCATTATAATTTCCACTAGCAATGCTTGGTGGACCCATGTGTTGTTACTGATTATGCATGATGGAAAATGGATCACACATGGATACATAATTAATCATTGTGCAAGTAAAGAGAGAGACAATATTAGTTAAAAATAGTTTAATTATGAAATTAAGCATAATAAACATATTGATTTTCCAATCATGCACATTCGGTTACAGACAAATTGGTGTAATTTGGATGTAAAAAAACAAACATATACATTGTAGATTACAGAAAGCAAAAACATTCTGTACTCAAAATCAATGGCAATTTAAGACAAGGGATGCAATGAATACGGTATATTGCCTGTGCCTCAATCTATGATGTAACCTCCCCCATATCCGACTTGAGAAATCTTGATCGCTTTAACAATGAGTGTTGATGCAATCCATGTTGCTGTAAAAATGATTCTTACATGTTCATATTTTTATATACTTCATCAGACCAGATAAGATCTAATAATTCATGGCAAAAAGTCCTTAGTATTAAATCTGTTGTTTATCTCAATAGAAAATCAAGTTTTACAGGTTGATGCTGTGTAATAACATATCTGGGATCCTAAATTAGCATAATCTTGTATTATTATTTATAACATTTATACAACACACTAATAAAATACAATAAGCTTTATATATGTACATTCCCTGTATCCATGTCAGAAGCAGGCATTTCACACATGGTACTTGATCCACATAGTGCAGGTTATACATGACATTTATGAGAAAAATATTTTTAAAAAGCATCCTGGACCTCAACTAAATAAGAAAATCCCGACTCTACACTCACAAAACAATAAAAGAAAGCAGATGGCCACCTATGTGAATTAACTAGAATTTAAATGGTGGCTTTAACTTTATATTAACAGACTTTCGTTTCCTTAAAAGAAAACTGCAAATTAAATCAAAATAACATCATAAAGTATTTAAAAATAAGCACAATATAATATAATATAATATAATATAATATAATATAATATAATATGCAATCTAAGCACAAGTGCAAAGCCAACCAAAACAGGAAAAAAGATTTACAACTAAAAAAATGTGCAAAGAAAATGGAATACTGACTGAGTCTTCTGTCCTCGTAATCATAAAATTTCTCAATTTCAAACTCAGTTTTAAATGCTTAATAATGAAAAGCGAATTTACATCATAAAGCTTCAAATTCTAAAATCTATTGAGATGAAAATGTTATTAAGTATTCATAGTCTATTTCATCAAAGTTTCACAAATTCTATTTTATTGATAAAATCAAGATTTGAGTTTCTGTAAGTACTCAAGCTGAGTTTTGTGATATAAGGCTACTTTCTCAAGTTACTATACTAATGGGAGTGAGTCATCTCAACCTGGGTTTGTCCCAACCATATACAATATCCAAATTAAGTGACATACCCAAAATGTTTATGTAAAATTAACAATTTTAATGTTCTATGTACCAGCCAATTTATCCAGCTTATGAAAAAACATCACACTTACAGGATTTTCTTATGATTTCTCGTAACAATTATAAATGCTACAAAAATGAGAAATCATTACTCCTATACAATTCTAACTATGCATATGACACAAATCATAATTTTAAAAGTAGATTTTTATCAATTATTCAACAATGATCGTAGAAATTATGGTCCAAAAAATGTAATTGTAATCAATATATGTTAATTGCTACATTGCAGGTATTAAAAGTAAACATACAATAACGTGAGCTAAACTAAATTACAGAATTACAGGAATGGAAACTATGATCTATTATTTTTAAGTAAAAAATGTCTCTGAATTATTATTTTTCAACTTGGCATCGATTGCTTAAAAAATATCCAGCAGGCAAATAACTTTTTTACTTACAGTTTTTAACAAAACATTATTCTGTGATACTGTGCCACATGTATGACCAAACTTGCATGAGGCTGAAACTGTCCTCTACACTGATTGTAAATAAACAGTTAATTTGTCAGCAACATAGATTCCATTTTTTTCAGTTATATGTTTTTATTTGCATGAACAACAAAAATCTTATCAAAAGTGCAATGTAGGAAAAATACTGTCTATAAATTAAATCTCTATATATTCATCACATGATTAACAGAAATGCAGGGAAATAAAACACACAATACTGAACTTAAATGGTCTTAAACAGTCAGTTTATCTTTATAGATTATTAAGTTGCTTACATATTCATCATTAATCCCAAATAAAAGAGAAACAAATCTGTACTTTTCATTAAGCTGCATAAGCATCTTAAATAAAACAGCTGTATTAATTAAATTTGAAAAAAGTATTGATATTTGTACCAAAACATATCACATTAAAGACTGGGGCAAACTAAGAAAATCTCCTTTTCTGTAATTGTACTAAGATCATTTTCCACATTAAATCTCCCATCAAGATATCTTTCATTAACAAGAAATATGCTGGATGTGAAAAGAGAAACAAGCAATTATACAATCGCTCAAATATTAACTAGTTTAAATGTCACTCATTGTCAAATGTACAGGAAATGGAGATTGGGCTGCAAATTCTCACAACTTGGATAGAAACCCTTTCCCCTGTATCAATATCTTTGTCTCTTTTTCTCCTGCAAACACTGGTAAGTAAGTGTCCAGGTGGCCACACAGAATTTGGACAAAACATCATCAGGAAAAGTGTCAATTCCAACAGGGGCCTCTGTCTCCTTCTCAATCATCAGGGCAAGCAGATAGTCTTTGAACCTGAAATGAAGCATAATTTGCATAATGTTTTTATTATGGTCTACTTACACAGGAGATTGAGAAGTTGCATACACAAATGTGCCATTACACTATTATTATTATTAATCAAATGAAAAAGGATAGAAATTTAAAATTTACAGTCTTGCATTTTGTGACTTCAGTTTCCTCAGACTAGTGTAACATTAGTCATTAATCTTTGACAATAATAAAACACCAAAATTCTTCCATAATTCTAATTTAACATTTATGCACTGGATGACAAAAAGTCTCCCAATACACATAGGAGAAAGATTAATTAAAAGCAAATGCTCAAAGAGATGGATTTTTTAAAAAGGTTTATGATATTGGAAATGGTCATATGGACAAAATAATACATGTTTAGACATTTCAAATGCCAATGTTGGAAATATCCACATTTTTGTTATTGAAACAAGTACCAAATGTAAAGAAAAAATGCAAGTTCCAAAAACTAAAAATGCATTAATGTCACCAAAATCTAATAAGGTCATTTACATAAGCATTGTGGTATGCCTACCAAATGTAATTGTCTACATCGATTGGTTTTTGTGTAATCATCCTTCCAATGTTCTTCTTCAAATTACAGGCCTATTTTAATACTGAGTTGCATTGGAAAAATAAAGGAAAGAAATAATTTTCAAATATCAATACAACCATTTATACTACAATGTTCTTATATTTAAATATCAGTATGATTTTCTTCTTCTACCAATGGCTGGAGAGACTCTGATGTATATCCAAACTGGGCAAAAGTGACAACTCTACATTCAGAAGTGTGTGTGTGATTTGGATTTTTAATGTAGCTTTAACAATTTTTGAGTCATATCACAATGATGTCTGCAGTGTAGCAGTTTATAGTGACGTCTAGCATTGGCATCAGGCCACAGACATGTAACATTATGTCCCACCCAGTCACATTATCCTGATACTAGGCTGACCAGTCCTAACACTAACCTCTTAATGCTGAGCGCCTAGTAAGGCAGCTTTTAGTACCATTTTTATAAGTCTGGCGCATGACTCGGCCGGGTTCTAACCTGTGACCTCCTGCATCTGAGCGGGCCGATCTAACCACTAGGTTCTACATTCAGAAGCAAAGCTGTGGCCAAGACCATATATGTACTCACCTATTACTCAGTTTATGATTAAAGAGTAGTCTGTTCTACATGCCTGACATGTATCTGCCTATTACCCTGTTGGTGACGACAGAGTTATCTGTTTTACATGCCAGACATGTTCTCACCTATAACTTAACTCGTAACCAAAAATTATCTGTTGTATGTACCAAACATAAACCTGCCTATTCCTTAATTGGTCGCAAGAGTTATCTATTGTACAAGCCAGATATGTAACCCTGTATTACTCATGATTTATGTGGCAATCATTTGGGAGATAATCCAATATGTAACTAGTGAAATTACACAGAGATAAGCTTTATGTGACTGTGGTGAGGACAAATGATCCTTTATGTAACTGTGGTGAACACAGATAATCCTTGACTTTAGTGAAGATTGAGGTAATTCTGTACATGACTGATGAAAATATAGAGAGATAATATTTTATCAGACTGAAGACAAAAGAGAGAGAGAATCCTCTAAGTGACAATTGTGAAGAGAGAGCAAAGTAATCCTTTTATGTGATTGTGATGAATACAGAGAGAGTGTGTGTGTTTTTGTATTTTTAACATAACATTAACAACTTGAGTCATATCGCTACAATGTCTGCAGTGTGGCAGTTTATAGTGATGTCTAGCACTGGGGCATCATGCCACAGACATCTGATATCACATCCCACCACATCACATTATCCTGACACCAGGCTGACCAGTCCTAACACTAACCTCTTAATGCTGAGTGCCAAGTGAGGCAGCTGTAAGTATGATTTTCATAAGTCTTTGGTATTTCTTGGCCCAGGTTCAAGCCCACAACCTCCTGCATCTGAGGCAGTTGCTCTAACCACTTTGGCCACCAGAGCAGTGAGAGAGTGATGGAGAGAGAAGACAGAGAGACAGAATCCTTTATGTGAATGTGGTGAAGGCAGACAATCCTTGCCTCTGGTGAAGAAAGAGAACTGTGTATGTGACTGTGGTAAAGACAGAGTGAGACAAATCTTTAAGTGGTTGGTGGAGAGAGAGAGAGAGAGAGAGAGAGAGAGAGAGAGAGTGAGAGAGAGAGAAATAATCCTTTATGTTTCCATTTTGGTTGATATATAATTGTGAAATTCCATGATGACTCATTACAGGCCTCATAAGGTTTTGAAAAGGTCTGCAAATAAAGTTGACGAGGGCTAAAATACAGTCACAAAATGGTCAATTCAAAACGAGTCGATCTGTAGTTGACCAAAGCTCAAAAAAGTGGAATGCAAAGAAAATGTGACCTCCTCGGAAATGTTAAAATGACCTTTGGCTGAATATAATTTCGAAAACAATGAGAAGTTCTGTAAATACTGTAGAAAATTTTGTCACCTATCTGATAAAAATGATGCCCAAATGAAGGTCACTTTAAACTTTAAAACTGATCCAAACAAACTGCATTGAAGCCCGAGTTTTCTCTCACCTTTCCTCCTAGTGTTATTACAGAACAATAATTACTGTATCAAAGCCAGTGAAAGCACAAAACATTTGATGGGTCACACACTGTCTTATTACAGAAATGAAATTTTGCAACCTTTGCACATTTCAGATGTGAATAATGTGTGAACACAATTGTGAACTATTCCAGACTTTAAAAATGCTGGTCAAAGTTTTATGTGTTTAATGAAATGATATTCCTTACATTTGACATTTTAATGAAAATGTAATGACTGAAAGGTGTTTGTACTTGAATGGGGTAAAAAATATAAATTAAACGAAAAATAAATTTCATTTTCAGGTCTTATTCAAGTACATTAATTTTGTGAATGCACTTATATTAAAGTAAATATAAATTTATGAATATGCATAAACAAAAAACATTTCATGTTAGTTTGTGGAACTTATGGTTCCAAACTTATCCAGTTGAGAAAGAATTGTGAGTCTGACAGAAGGTAAAAAAAAGTTATGAAAAGTTGGAAAAACTATGGCCACTGAAAAGACTGAGGATGTTCTTGTTTATAAGCAGCTAAAAGCATTCAAATATCTCACTTTTTCTCCTTTGCATCCACATAATCCTCATCATCTGGGTTCTGGGGAACAGAGATGACCAGGACAATACACTCAAACATTAACTCCAGAAGAAGTCCCAGTCTCTCCAAAGACAGTGGCTGAAGGAATGCCATCACTTGTTCCACAAGTTCAGCACTCAGTTGTTGGTGGAACTGATCTGGTAATCCATCAAATATCATCTGAAAGAGACATGTCATAAGTACATGTACAATGTATAAAGAAAGCTGTGGCCTGATGTCTATTACCACACTCTTCTTGATTATTCATTGCCCTAACCCTGTTCCCAGAACCCGACAACCCCATCCCATAACTGTTCCTCCTGTCCCTGGTTCTGATATCCCCATGCCATATTCATTCTACAGGGGCTGCAACATATTATCTTCTGTGTCAAAACACAATCATTTACACTCATATTCTGATACGTCAGAACCTGTCTTGAAAGAATACCCCTTTTGCCAAAATATCACGGTCTTTCAAGACAGGTGGTCTCTTATAGCAGAAACCTTTCAAGACATGTGTTACTGTATTTTTCATTTACATTTTATGGAAGAATGCCAAGTCATACTAGAAACAGCCATTTTATACAAGGACTGTGACTATGCTCACATATTCCAGACTTCAGCCACCCTAAAATCAAACTTCTAAGAGTTTCAACATAAAAACAATAGATATACCTATGGTTCACCCCACCACCACCACCACCAGGATTGATTGTATCATTGTCCCCAATGAATAGACTGTCTGTTTCATTTTCAAATTTGTTTAGGCAAATACAATTTTCCATAAACTTGTACATGTAGTATGTAAAAACAAGGTGTGTGTTTTTTTTTATATATTTTTAATGTAGCTTTAAAATATTTTCAGTCATAGTGCTACGATGTCTGCAATGTGGCAGTTTATATTGATGTCTAGCACAAGGGCATTATGCTGCAGACATGTAGCATAATGTCCCACCCAGTCACATTATCCTGACACCAGGCCGACCAGTCCTAACACTAACCTCTTAATGCTGAGCACCTAGTGAGGCAGCTGTTAGTACCATTTTTAAAAGTCTTAGGTACGACTCTGCCGGGGTTCGAACCCGCGACCTCCCACATCTGAGGCGGACGTTCTAGCCACTAGGCCAGTAAAACCAAGGTCATCTTAAAGTTAAAACTTACATTGCTAAGTTAGTTTATCCCAATCAAAAGAGTCTGGGAAATTAATCTACCAAAAGAGTAACTGTATCACACACTTGCATGAATTAGTAAGATTATAAATGCCAGTATAGAGACTTATTGTCATTATTTTAATGATAAGTGTGAGAAAATAAAATGCTACAAGTCATTTCAGACATTCAAAAGAATGTCACACATACTAAACATTACAAAATGTATCCTACAGGATGTCACACACATAAAATTGTACAAAATGTATCCTATTTGGATTTGGGTTCAGGACCTTCGTTTTGCCTTGAAAAATTTTATTGTCTTCCTGATTTTTGTTATGATGTATACATAAATTTAAGTTAAGGCTTGAGTTTGGTATTTTCTGGAAGCAAACTTGTTTATGAATTTGATGGGAAAATGACCCATATCCTGTGAATGTTGTTGTGTCATAAGGTCAAATGACAGTTTGTATATAAGGGACTGGGTGGGCAATTATGTATTCCTATTTTAATATCAGTCTAGTGAAATCACTTTTAGTTGTGTTCAGTTTTAACTTTGAGAGGAATTATTAATTGAAATTATTCATTGGGATTAAATTTTGGACTAAAATATTGCTTTGGGATTATTGAGTACTCATTCAAAGACATTCTGGATTATATCCTTGTGATATTGCAAGTCTATTGGAACATCAACACATTCAAGATTCTTGAATTCATTTGGAACATTCTATACTTTATGTCTTGTGATAGAATATTAAGGATTATTTGGGATTTAATTCACAATACTGTAAGTTCCTATTAAAGTTTCACTTTGTAACTTAGAGAATTAAACTATTTGTTGATTTTACAAAACATGTTGGTTTTGCTTCTTTGTTACTTAGTTTAAGACCATAGATTCATAACAACAAACAAAGCTATTTGATACATCAACGTCATTTCTGAAATCTGGTATTATAATATTTAGCTCTTACATCTGTTTGATTTTAACCTTTTAAAAAAAGGATTAAAATGCATTTCATGTTATTTTCACTCCACATATATCTACATGGTGTGCAACTTTAAATTGATGTTTTGACATAAAGATAGAGTGAAACAAGAAAGCACAAGTTTTTCAAGTACAAGTATTGCTAAAAAGGAAAGAAATGATACTAGTATATGAAAATTAGATTTAATACTTATTCAACTTGATTCTTCATTCAAGTGAAACTGTTGTCAAAAAATTTAAATCCTTGTGAAAGTATGTCTTATTGTATCAATGACTGCTTAATCTGAAAGAAGAACATGACTGTAAAATACTAGTACTATTACCTGAAGACCAATTACCAAGACATTATGGATAGACATTAATAACTTTATAGTACTGAAGTTCACACTTCACTGATTTCTTGGACAAAACCACCAAATCAACATCTTGTCAATCAAGTCTGTTGGTATACTGAAATGTTTGTTAAGTAAATAATCCTAAATTTGCTGAATTAAAGAAGTCCAGCATTTTCAAAGCCATGAATAATTAGGTCTAGTCTTTTACACATTTTTGTGTGAGCTGCAATTTGACATTAGGTATGAATCGGCTTGATTGATGAAGTTTTAAGTAACATCTAGTGATTGAACTTCGTTTGTACATGAGGCAGGCTAAAAAAAAGGAGTGATTCCATTGGTTTCTCACTCTGAAGAATGCTGAACATATCAAATGCTGACACTGCTTGCTAACTGACAGGCAAAACCATGAATTTAAGTATTATGAAAATGTCACATTTATATTCTTCTTTTTTTAAAACATAACCACAAAAATTGAGCCCCACAAAAATTAGTGATACTACAGTAGTATAAAATATATCCTGTAGGATGCCACACCTACCAAACAGACAAGGCATATCCTACAGGATGTCACACATACCAAAAAGACAAATTTTTCTCACAGGATGTCATACCTACCAAACAGACAAAGCATATCCTACAGGATGTCACACATACCAGATAGACAAACTTTTCTCACAGGATGTCATACCTACCAAACAGACAAAGCATATCCTACACGATGTCACACATACCAAAAAGACAATTTTTTCCTACAGGATGACACACATACCAAACAGACAAAGTATATCCTACAGGATGACACATATACCAAACAGACAAAGTATATCCTACAGGATGACACACATACCAAACAGACAAAGTATATCCTACACGATGTCACACATACCAAAAAGACAATTTTTTCCTACAGGATGACACACATACCAAACAGACAAAGTATATCCTACAGGATGTCACACATACCAAACAGACAAAGTATATCCTACAGGATGTCACACATACCAAAAAGATAAACTTTTCCTACAGGATGACACACATACCAATTAGAACAAAATGTAATAATGTTTAATGCAAAACCTTGATGTCCATGTCTGATGTCCCATGTTACAGTTCTTATATCGAGACCCCATCAAATTCTCTTTGGTACAGGCTTCTTCTACATCAACTATTATATTTACTATATATTTATGTTATGTGCAATCACACTATGAAAGAAAGAATGGTAAAAAATTAAGGGAAGAAAGAATTAGATTTGTATTTGTAAAACATATATGCCCCTACTGCAGACCAAGAGTACAAGTCCAAATGGTTAAAAATGCATTAAAAAAACCCCCAAAGAATTGAAAAATTCCAAGACTGGGCTAAATATCTAATCAGCTCCTCTATATATGGATACAAAAATTGCTAGTGAAATATACTTTGTCAACAATGAATTGGTTGTGTATTCTTGCCAACAAGTTTCTCTGGACAAAGGGACATCAATAACTAAATCAAGGTTGGGTGGGGGTAGGGAAATAAAGAGTTTAAAATATCAAGAGAGTAAATTATACCTGATTATGGAGAGCAAGCTGTTTGTTCTTTTCCAAGGACAAAAGTAACCAGAGTGACTGTGCATGCTGATACTGACATATCTGTTTGGCCTGTGGAAGAACAATAAAATTCAATACATCACAGAAATAAAACTTAATGTAATGCTGCTAGATATTATAATTACTCCAATTTCTCTCCAGCAATGTTAGTACAATGCATATCACTACTGCTATCATCTTTGAAGCAAATGTTTACAAAGCTATACTGAGATAACTGGCACTGATATGGCCTGCATTTGCTTGAGAAAGGATAGCAGTCATATGCCTGGCAATCAAGATAAAAGGCAGTCTTAAAGTCCTGTGTGAAAATAATCTGACCTCAGATGTTTTAGAATTTGAACTATATGCATATAATGGTCTTTCAATTAATACACCTTCTTTAGGCTGACTTTTACCCTGTGTTTAATAAGTTTCTGATAGTATGTAATATCGGCAAATAATTAATGAAATAATTCTCATTCCATTCCATCAGTGGTCCCCCTTGAGAGAACCCTTTTATGAGTGGCTACACCTTTTATAAGGCCATCTTGACTGACACCAAAGCAGAAAATTGTAACTAATTTCTCCCCCTCATAAAAGGCCAACCTTTTTACTGCATAACAGGTGGTCATCTAAGGAGACCAATGTAAACATTTTCTTTACCTGCATTATGAAAAAAATTTCAAGGTCTTGTCATTTGGTTTGGTTCAATGATTTTGCCAAAAATATAAAAATATGATGTAGAAAAAATTCTTTGCATCAGAATTTTTATAATTCAGTGAAAAACTTAAGGATTGAGACTGTGAGATGGACAAAAATTTTATAAGATTGTTCCCAATGCTGAAATAGAGAACAGGAATGCCTGACATTTGTTTAAATATATTAAATGCTGTTTCTTATGAATTTTAAATTATTTGGTAGAGTTGCATCATTTGCACATTTTTTTAAAAAAAAGTAAATTATGTCTCTCCTATAAAACTTATTTGATCACATTACATTAGGCTAACTTGCCTTGCTGCCTCCGAATCAAGGCCTCCCGGAAAGATGATACACATCTTTCTGTTTATATATTATACAAAGGGAAGCAACTCTAACAGGTTAATTTCCCTTTCCACCTACTAGGTGGAAATCATTATAACTGGATGTATAAGTTTTATTTGAATGAAACCTTAAAGGAGCTCACATTGTGGGGAAGGGTGGTAGGGATTTTAAATAATGTGATCAGTTAAGTATTATTAGAGAAACATAATTTACTAAAAGTCCATTTGTTTTCTCTGTCAATACATCACCTGGTCACATTACATAATGAGAATACGTGAGAGGAGGAGGAACTGCTGAGCATCCTACCTCTGCCAGTGACATCCAGTAGGAACATGATGGCTCTGCTAAAAGGATGAACTTCTCCTAATGTTAGCTTAGCACAACAATTAAAAGTAAATTATGCATGTGTGAGGTAGATCCCTGTGGGGATTGTCTCATCATCATAAGTTTCTAAGGCAGATCTAGCGAACATGGCATATTCATGTCCTGGTCTAAGGCTGTGCTTTCATGAATAAGGAGTGGTCACTGACTGTGCAGCTGCCACTAACCCTGTGAGATTCAGTTCTCTCCTAGCAAGGCCATGTCATGTAAATGGAAGCTAGAGATGGCAGACTGGGCAAGCTAGTAAGCTGACTCCACTATGTTCCTAACTGAGAGAGAATGAATAGTTATTGCTGGTTGACTAGTGACAGCAACCCATTCTTAAGAAGGCTGTGTCATTAGAATCACTGAATTGGAGTAGAAGCCCTGTGTGTGCAGTTTTTGTACTATATACACTGCTCTTAACAAGCAGAAAAACTAGAATTTCTTGTGTAAAAACACCTCCTCATAGGATCACGTGGGAGTTCCTTCATGCAGGTAAGATGAAGAAAGTGAAGGAGATCAATAATAAAATCCGGAGACCTTCTTAAACATTTTGTATCACCATAAATGATTGGTCCAAATCTGATAAAAAGAGAGTATTCTGGCACTCATGTGGGTGAGAGAGGGCATGGGTGATGGTGTATCACTGACAATTGGCTGAGGGCCTGGCTAAGGAGAAACTGTTCCTCTTTCTGCCCTCCCTGTCCCCTCTTTCCTTGCTTCTGATAATAGGGGCATATGACTACATACAATTCACCTGGCCAGAAGAAAAAGAAAAATCTGTCGTTATTGACAACTGCTACTGCAAATTCTCTGATGACAATTGTTACTTCTCATGTATGTTCTCTAAAAGGGACATGCTTTTATAGGAGTGTGCACTGAAAGTTAAAGGGGACCTCTTGTGCCTCTTGCTTTCTCACCAGCTGGACTGATTGGTTGGCAGTTGGAACAGCTGACCAGTGATGGCATATGCCTTGCAGGCCAGCTGGCTGGTGCAATATGGTCTGTACCATATTGGTACAGACCATCCATCCACACTCTATTGGTCAAATTTCAAATCTTCACATCCTGCTCGTTTTCTTAATATTTTTGTGCATGGATGGGATAAATGACTGAAAAGCCCTCAGTTCTCATAGGCATGATCCTATCTGCTTGTGAGCACTCATGTCTCATAGGTAGGTTCCTCGGCTTATCCCCAGTAGGATTACAATAAATAAATGCCATTTCAACTAAACATAATGACAATGAAGCCTTAAGTCATTTTGACTGCACGTGATTCAAAGGACTAATTGGAATTGCCTGTGCTTTCTACTGTATCATGGATACAGCATGTTCTGTTGCTGTTCCTCCTTATGCATGTAAAGCGCATCTCGACATCACCCATGAGACTAATAAAAGATTCTGCTGTATTCACACATACAGTATATTCTGGCACCTTTCTGCATCTTCATGGTGTGTGGAGAGGGCAACTCGACATCCCCTGTGAGATTAATTGACAATCCTACTATACATCACAGGTACAGTATGTTCTGAAGCTGTTTCCACATCTGCATGGGGGTGGAGGGCATCTTGACATCCCCCATGAAACAAATCAGTGATTCATATCTTACATGTATGTTAAAGTCCTGCTAAGATATATTGGAGCATGTTTGTTTCTGTGGCTCTTTAGCTGCTTTTTTCAAAACATTGGACCAAATATTTTTGTACCAATGTATGAGCAATTGTATACACAGACATGTCTTGTGTCCATGTTCTACAAGCAACTGTATGTGCAGATACATCTTCTGTCTATCACTTCTTGCACTTGGTTGTCATCTCTGTAATGAAGTTGAAGAACAAACACGTGCATACAACAGATATATATAATTTGAAATAAGGTAAACCACATTATTGACATGACTTAGAAGTGTAATTCTTGAGAATAACAGTGCCAAAATATTTCTCCTGAAAATGAATATTACTGATCAAAATCATTTGACATTAACAAATTGTACAATAATTGCAAAAATGTGAATAAATTCACTGGGATTCGCAAAAGTGCCACATAAAACAGCTTTCTGACTTACAATACCATTCAAAATAAAAGATGGATGATTTGAAATTTTACTAAAAGATTAAATGCATTCTGTGGAGGACATCTTTACAACAGTGAAAGTTAAAATCTGATATATTAGCATGTAAAATCCAGTATATCTGGATATAATGGCAGCCACCTAGAGGTTAGAATGGGTGAGTTAACCTGTAAGAGATGCTTCCCTGTGTGTGTGTGTGTGGATGTGTGTGTGTGTGTGTGTGTGTGTGTATATATATATATATATATATATATACAGAAAAATGTTTTTCATGTTTCTGCGATGGCTGGGTTGAGAGATAGCAGAGAAAGTTAACCTAATATAATGTGATCAGGTAATGTCTTTGATGGAGAAAGGCCTTGATTCCAGGATGTTTTCTTTAATGCTTTGTCAAAACTGATCTGTAAATTTTCCAGATGTCAAAACAATAACTGTTAATGGAAGATAAATGTAATTTCAGTGATTCATCCCATTTCAAAATATGCATATCTGTGTTGTTAATATTATTTGACATCGACACATGATCACAATAACGTGTGGTAGCATGCATGTTAAACAATTTACCTTGGGACTGTACAATGACTGTTCCATCTTGAGCGTCTCTACCATGAACTTGTCAAGGTTGTTGTCAGGCTTACCACCAATGGATTTCAGGAAGCTGATAGCAATGTCAAGGTTATCCAAGGCCTGACAAAGGTCAGGCAAACTGCGGAACTCCTCACTTATTTTGCGCTTTGATCCAGTACTCAGGGTTTCCTGCAGGGGTGAAATATTGAAAAAATAATTAGGACAGTAGTAGAAGAATTGCAAAGGAGGGAAAATATTTTTTTTTTTTAAATGTGCAAGCATAAGTGAAATTTGTTATAGGCTTAATCCCCTCAAACCCCCCCCCCTTCCATGTCATGCACTTTAGAATATATATTCTTTAAAGATCACAAATTAAAGCTGTATATGATAATTATAGAAGTTAAAACAATGGCTTATATGAAATGTCATTGTTTCAGGCTATCTGAAAATATATCTGGTTTTGGCAAGACATCATACGAGCACATTAATCAATTACAGATTAAGCATCAACCAGTTAGCAAACACTAATGATTGATCATGAAATTTTATTATACCCAACATTAATATGGGCTTGCAAAACTTGCTTCTGTTACAAATTCAAACGGTCACTGCATACTGAGAAATAATATGATCATAGATGTTCAAATTTTTACTTTTTGACATTGTGAAACTGACAGTCAGTTTCCATAGCTTTGAATATTCATAAAACACATTTATATTATGTTCGAGAGATTTTTCATTAGTACCCAAAACATTAGTGTTTATCAGCATAAAGCAGTACAAAAATTCAAAGGAACAGAAAAATTGCAACTGCACATTAGCACTCAATTTGTAACATAGTTTTCTAAGTCATACAGATACAAGATAAATAACACAGATGAAAGAATTTCACATTGCCTCACACCTGTAGCATACTGAAAGAAAGCAGATTGCTCTCCCATACAGCACAAAATTTGATTTTATGATACATGTTATAAGCTCTACTAAAATCAATAAAACACAAAATGGTTTCATCTTGCATGTTTTTATAATCTATAGTTGAAGAGCCTGGCATGAAACAGGCATGGTTTTCTTTAAGAATATGGTGAAAATCTCAAAACTTCTGAAGTCTTTTTTCAGGTACAGATATAACAAGTTTACTAAGGCAGCTCAAAAATGAGGTAGGTCTATAATTATTGGGTGAGCTTGGGCCCCTTTTCCCTTTATATGTTGGTTTGATTATCTTTTAAGTGCCTGGAATCATACCAGTGTTAAATATTATATTGAAAAGAAGCCATATAAGGGCATTTGCATATCAGAAGTACATGGTACATGTTCGTTTAATAGATTATCGCAAGATAGTGTTTTGTTATTCTAAAGAACTTTAATACGATTAATAATTTCTGACTCAGTAATTGCAAATTTAAACATTTTATCATTGTCATCTACTGTAATATATGTATCATCTTCAAAACCCACTTTTTTCATTTTCATCATCAACATTCTAATTTGTTAAATATCCATAAAGTACTTCAAGCTCAACATTTAAATCCCCTCACCCCATCCTAGGAAATGTATTTTTTTCCAATAATCCCTAAATTTTTTCCTCTGAACCATTCTTATTGTTTATGTAAAAGTTCAATTTTTGCTATATTTTTTTGTGGAGTCATTAGTACAGTCTCTACTTGCATTTACAAGATTTGTTTTATTTGTATGTGTTACGCTATTCTTGTATTTTTTTGCTAGGTGACATTTTCTGTGAGCCTTTTAGCATTTCTTATTTTTATTACAAATCTGATTGCTGATATTTATAAGAAAACATTTTGTTGCAGAATCATTAAATAATCATAAACTGATAAATACAGCCTGTTGAAGTAATCTACATATTCTGGATCTAAAGTCTTCTTTACTACCTCTTTAAGTTTACTGGTACATGTATCAATATTTTACTAAGAAATCATCTTTTCTATTTTCTTGCCATCTTGGCTTTTATGATGCTGTTTTATCACTGAATAAAATTTCCTAGGTTTTAAGGTAAAAATTACAATTTGTAATTAACAATCAGTCATCACCAGTACACAGTATATGAAGTTCATGTAGGCAGAAATTATAAAATATTTCTGAGCATTGAAAGAGATGATAGAATAGTCAATAATAATGGAAGTATTTTTGGAAAGTTTTTAACCAGCAGTCATATCATCACCACAGCTTCCATTAAATATATTAAGGTTATAATTTTTACATATGTAAATCAGTATTTTCCCAGTTTTGTTAAGTTCCTGGTCTAGTGTTACTCATTTCACTGGCAATTTACATTCATTAAGAATTTTAAAGGTATCTTTGAAAAACCAATTGTAATTGGTACCAAAATCAATGTGTTTGAGAAGAAGCTCCTCTCTTTCCAAATAATCATTTACTTCATGATTTCTGGCATTAAAGTATCTCATTAGGAGCTCATATTTATTTGAAGGACACCTATTAGCAATTTCAAATGCAATCATGTCAATTTCATCTTTAGTATAAAACCTTGAATCTGGTGGAGGTACATAAATGACCCCAAATAAAAATCAGTTTAAGAAGAAGTGAGAGTTGACAAGGAAGTGGAAGAGGACATAGTGAAGCACACACACAAATGTACACACAGATATATACCATGTCCACTATTTTTTATTATCCATATTTGTATTTAACATTGGATTTAAACAATACTTTATATTCATGTGGAAAATTTTCTCTGTGTTGTAAGTATATCACAAATACATTTTATCCATGTACCACTGTATGATATTCATATGCAGTGTATTCATACTTGAAAGTGTACATGTTTGGATGGGGAGATATATGCAGCATATTCTCAGGTCACATGACTTCAAAGAGCTCAGCAGAAACAATATACACTATAATTCATTTTAAGTAATAAACGTACCTAGATGACATTTGTAGTGACCATTAGGAAAAAATACTTAATCAGCTGACACTTAAACAATAATGTAATTTGTTTAGTTTCTAAAACTTCACCATAATATGACAACACTTAGGAATATACATGAGAACATATGCAAAGGCGTCTTAACACCACAGTGACCATCTATTCAAGTCGCAGCAGTCATTAACATGTAACCACACCTACATGATGTTCAGAGGCAATTCAAAGCTAAACAGATATCTCTGGATTTCAATTTTTGATAAAAAATTTAAAAGTAAAAAATATTAAATCATTTGTTCTAGTTGAAGATAGCTGTTTATAACTATTTTTAATGATAATAATGTAATTTATGTGCTCATGTCAGATAGAAATTAATTGCAATTAGTTGCTGCTGCCATGCTCATGTTAAGTCCTATGGCCAAAATATATATGTAATGAACGAAACAGGCACATAAACCTTAAGTAACAATGCCACATTTTTGAAAGTGTGCCTCTGTACTACCTATTGATAAAACTTGTACATTTCATTAACGAGTACAGTTTTAATGATCAAGCAGCTATTAAAACATGTCCTTTCATGTGTAATTGTTTGTTTTGTTGGTAGTCTTGCAATGAACACCTGAAAAGGCTGCAATTCATTTTGCCTGGGTCTATAACATTTTAATTACTCTGATGGGTCAAGGGTTAGATCTAAAGTTTACATTTGTTCAACAACTCAGTCACCCATTTTGCCCTGTAGTGTTACCCCTGCCACTGATACAGATAAGCATGAGAATGAGAAAGTATCAATTAAAATAATGTTTAACTTTAGAATGAACATAAGTAGGATTTGGTTTAATGTAGATAAGAGTCTACTGGCCACTAAGAATTTTCAGTAATTCAAGAGAAGATCACTTCTTCTTTTAAAATGCTGAGTGCTAAAACCATATGAAATATTCTTCAGCAATAAGATTTTCGAGATGGCCACAATGACAGTTACAATGGATTTGTACAATCAGCACCATTTTCATGTAGGACATTGAGAGCTTCTGACTCACTGACACTCAAGTTTGAAAAACATGACTTGCTTTTCTGTCATCTTACCAACACTGAGAGAGAGTTCCTTTGACAACACAATATATACTTATGAAAAACTCACCTTGGGGCAGTTTTATGTTGGTCAAAGAGGTGACTAAACTAAATTTAAGTCAGTCAGAGATTAACCCCCTTGCACAGATTAGGGACTGACCATTTAATTGGGTGGGGGGAATTGTTGCCATTTTCTTCCAAGCTGGGATTGTTTCTTTTTTCTATCCTTCAAAATAAATTTTTATTTTCAACTAATATAATGGATATACGACTCTACCTTGATAGCTCAAGAATAACAAGGTCAAAAAAACACAGACAACAGTATAAGCTACGGCACTGAGGGAAATGAGAAAAATTAAGAAGGGAATGCCATCCTGGCTGGAAAATGATAATCAGAAATAGTGTGTTGGCTGTTTTATAGTTTAATACTTGCCTTATAAATGTGTTCAGAATAATTGTCAAAACAATTCTTTTCATAGTGAAATTGTTTGCTTCTCTGTAATAATTAAATTTTTATTTTGAGGATACCTAATCTCTGAAAGACTGTTGAAAATATTACTCCAAGAGGTTTCAACAGACAACACATGCATACCTGTGAAAAAATTACATATTACATCACTGCTTTTGCATGTGAATGTGGATACATTTGAGTGTTATTGTCAGTTCATAAGAAAACATGATTTCCTTTATCTTTAACGAAAAATGGACATTTAATTAATGAAACAACCATTAACATCAAAACTAGTTTTAATTGTTCTATTAATATAATACTGTTGACATGATTGCACTGCAAGAAATACTGAAATTGTTGCTTAAATTTTCTGAGAAAACATCTGTGTGCCAAATTGGGAATTTTAAGTTCACAACAAATTTTGGAACTCACTTCTCCATAATGAACAGTATCTGTGAAACAAAGTTTTCCAAACAATAAATAATCTTCCACAACTTGGAGATCAAAAAACAGTTGGCACTTAATTAGATTCTACTAGAAATGCCCATGGACGTAGTTGTGATGTTAGATTGACACTTTTCATGTTTGAAATCAAATTAAAAGATAAACCTGAACACAAACTATTCCTGAGAAAACTTCTTTAACTGGTTTTTAGTTCTTAAAGTGCTGCCACCAGTAGGCATTATTGACATTTACATGGATCAAATTTTTTTCAAATATTCTGACAGGGTTTTCTAAATAAAAATATTTTACACAAATGACTTCTTATTAAAAGATGCTAATTTGTTTATTTAAAATTTCCAGACACTAGTTGTTGCTTTTGATGATAAAATAAGCAATATATCAAAGACTCTTTTACCAGTTTTGATCACAATTTTCTTCAAGTACTACCAGTATGTACCAATTCTGTTGGTATTTTCTAAGGAAAAAATGGGATCCAAGCCTGACCCATTGTAATAATTGAGTTTGCTACTTATCCAGGTGCAAGTCATTGAGGGAGAGATGCAATAGTCTATTGTGCACAGTAAAGACTACATCTAGTCAAGACAGTATTCCAGTGTTTGTTGGATTGTAGTAAAGACTGAAACTTGGTGTTTATTTTTCAAGTTTTTTATTTCTGTGTGGATGTATTTGAGTGTGTGCACATATGTGTGTTTGGGTGGTAATGATATTTTGACAATGCGAAGGGACATACCATTTAAGTGACATGGGGGAGAGGGCTTGCTTCTTTTTAGAAAATAAACCTCTGGCCCCCAATTACCTAAAAACCATATTCTTGCTCCGATATGTAGTAAAAATAGAATAAAAACTTCAATCCTTTGCATTTATTTTAAAAAAGTACATTGTCTTGAGGTAAAAGAAAATTTAATTATCCTGATGTGAAGAAAATTGCCTTGAAAACAAATTGGTCAGTCTCTAAATCCACCAACTATTTTCACTTTGAAAGTGTGTTAAATGCTTCAAAGAAAACAGATATATTACTTCCTTTTATTCAACTTTAAATTTCCAAATTTATATGTTTATGTAGTTTGTGACTGCTCTGGTGGCCTAGTTGTTAAAGTGTCCACCTCAGATGCGGGCGGTCAAGGGTTTGAACCCCAGCAAAGTCATACCAAAGACTTATTAAAATGGTACTAACAGCTGCCACACTAGGCACTCAGCATTAACAGGTTCGTGTTAGTGTAAGGACTGGTCAGCCTGGTGTCAGGATAATGTGACTGGTTGGGACATAATGCTATATGTCTGCAGCATGATGCCTCAGTGCTAGACATCATTATTAACTGCCACACTGCAGACATTGTAGCAATATGACTGAAAAATTGTTAAAGCTATGTTAAAAATCCAAATCACACACAAACACACACACAGACACACACTTTACGATGTTTGTATCTGTAGATAAACTTGTTCTCAATTATACCACATCACACCTAAGCTCATAACACACTTTCTGAGTCTCAACCCCCTTTGTCAACTGTGCTGGATATTGGCATGTATGATTCAGGAGTAGGGATAACAAGATTTTTAAGATGGCCATCATATCAACCATATTAAATGAAGATTGAGACCAATTAGAATGAACTAGATATCATAGTCTTTCAGTGAATACCCAACATTGATATGACCATCCATTCTGAAGGAGTAATAATAACAAGATTTTCAAGATGGCTGTCATGGTGAACATACTGAAACTAAAACTGGCACTATTTCATTTGGGAGCAACTAGATACATTACGAAGTCTTCTGGTAACACCTGTCAGTAAGATTTATGCTTAGGATGAGCAGTAATAACAGAATTTTCATGATGGCTGCTGTGGCAACCAAACTAGATGTTAGATCACAACCATTTTCATTTAGGGCCAATTAGACATCATATGAAGACTTCAGTGATAACCCCATGTTGATATGACCATCAAATCATGAAGATGAGTGATAATATTTTACAGATGGTTATCAGATCAGCTTCATTTTCATGCAACATGGCATTCCTCCAAGTAGTTAATGCAGAACAGTGATTAACTGTTGTTAACAGAGGCATGGATGACAGATGGATAACAAATGAAGGACAACACCTTACATTTTTCTGGCTTATGACCAATAAAGTTAAAAATATGATGTAAACATGGAATGTTGTTAAAGCAATGATACGTTTATGAATGAAATTAAATACAAACAACAGACAATGATGACAAAACTGCCCAGTCATTTATGAACAGTCAGTAACACTTGATATTTAAGAACAATGCACAATTTTCCATTTCATATAATCAAAAGTTTAAGGTTCCCAGAAATCTGGTAATGTACAATAGGAAGATTTACTCTCACCTGTGGAATTTTCTCTTGCAACTTTCTGAAGACTGTGGCATTAGTGTATTCAGCTCTATACACCATCAAGTGAATCTAAATAACACAAATCAGGAATAAAGATCAATCTAAAATGGAAGGATGGAGTCACTTTTATAGCAATTAATGGTTAAAAATGTATATACTATTGAGATCATTGCAATAAATAACATGAAAATCACCAATGGTGGTATGCATGTTGTAAATTCATTTTTATTTAAGGGGTACCAACCTTCTTAATTTATTTTGGTTCTTTTGAACCTGACCCATCTAAATACCAACTTATGTTATTCAACAACCAATAGTGTCTGAGAAAATGACCTGATCCAAACCCAAAAGAAAATGAGCTCAATGCAAGGTATGCACAAATCACAAGAACATTAAATATGGGTGACATTTACCTGATTTTCACTGTCAGATGCTTGTAGTGCTCATTATGGGTTTAAGTGATGTAATTTTCAAAGAAATGTGTAGTCCTCTATATGATACATTTAAATATCAACTTCACTGACAGTGTGAAAATACTGGCCTACATACAAAGAGTAACAAAATCACTAGACTGTGAAACAGGTCAAAAGGAACTAGTTTTCACTAATGACTGTAGTACTCCTGAATATGCAAAATCATAAGTAATGTTACTTCAAGAATAATAATGTCTAAGAAAATGAGGTGAACACAAAGGATAACCAACTCATCTGAGTGAAAATACAAGATGTATCTAAAATACAACTTATGTAACTTTACTCAGGCAATAGTTTCTGCAAAAATGTGTCATTAGATAAAATTTAACTAAATGCAAAAGATTAACCAAAATCACAAGACTCTGAAATACAAGTCCAAGTGATCTAATTGTTACTGAAGGTGTAGCACTCCACATGACACACAAAAGATCAACTTTATATGATTCTACAAGTAATACTGTCTGAGAAAGTGACCTAAATGCAAATCCTAACCTAGATAAACTGTCTTACATACATAATGCAATTACATTTGATGAACACAGACAAAATATTGTCTAAGAAGATTATCAAAACACAAACCTACCCTCAAGTGTTGATGTCAGGCAGATCGATGAACAGATATAATCAATCCATATGTTGGAATTTGGTTTCAATCCGGCCAAAATATAATTTGAATTTTAACATGCCCATAAAGATGGTGTAACAGTAAGGGATGATTATAGGGAATGCACATATTCTACTATAATATGCAATATAAAGTACAATGTAAAATACATAACAAGAATTTAAATACACTGAAACCTGTCTTACTTGACAACTCCATATAAAACACCTGTTTTCATAATGGACAACAATTAAGAAAAACTTTACTTTTCATTACCATTTTAGCCTTTACAATAAAGGATGCCTGTCCACAGAGGTAACTACTTTTTGTTATCATTTTAGCCTATATACTAGACACCTTACACATATAGTCCATTGAATTTCTTAATAATCATGTTTCACTGTAAACGACATAGCTAAACATACAATAAATGGCTCATCTTCATAGTTTACATTACTACCACACCTTGTTTTAACTGTTTCAGGTTCCAAGAAAACGTTTACCTCAATGTCTATCCAAGACTTTCCAAAGAGAAATCTATCCATAATTTGTCTCTCTAGGTTGATGAAGTTGTACTCTATGGTGGTTCCCTTGCCAACCTCAAAGGAATAGTTACAGTTGGCCAGAACCAACGGCAGAATATCCTGCTCTGGGTGGTAGCTGATCAAGTGAGCTGGAGTTATGTCCCTCACTTTCACATGCGGTATCTCTGCAACTCTGAAATAAGGAAATTTAAAGAAATTA
>JAECUM010046398.1:0-17643 GCA_016617855.1 Megalonaias nervosa
CGGTATTACAAATGTTTGAATTTTATCTGCAGTTATTTTGTAATAATTAAGAAATAATTGTATAAGTTCCCTCTGAAAATTAAGTTTGTAATCGAAGAAAAAATTTGTGATCAAAATTTTGTTGATGTGATACATATCTGACCTAATCTGATTTAAATCCGTCATGGTTTTAATAATTTGCTTATTTTGTATCATCGTTGTAAAATTGCGACAGTGACAACAATAGATTTTCTAAATGGGTAATTTTACGATTAAAATCAGCGTTAATAACCGTAGAAATATTTTTAAATGGTACATTATAAAAATAAAATTCATTAGGGTTTTCTTTTTTTCGTTTGTAAAATTGAAAAGTTCCTCTGTGTATTTCGTCAAAAATAATAATATTATTGATTCTAGAATAATTTGTTTCGTCAATATCTGAAATAAACGATCTATCTACTATTTCAATATGATCAGTAAAATATTTTGGAATTGTTGTGTATTTTAACTCTGTTATGGGAAATTCATCTCGGCGTGGTTCTGGTGGGCCTGTATACGCCGGCGCGACCTCAGGCCAACCTAACACTGATCTGATCGAAGACTGATATATACCCACGGCTTAGTCCGGCGATAATATTTCAACCGCCGACGACAACGTTGGACGGTAATGGCAATCTTTGATTCTTTTTCTGTAATGGATTTAATTCTGCGCTGGAATTCTTCATTGATCTGTTCTATTTGATAACTGCCCGTTGGTACACTGACTACCTGCCAATCATGACTTCCATCAGGTTTATTTTTATTTGCAAATACTAATGAATTATTCGTTTGTAGTCCACCAAACGACGTTGACCTAATGTTGGGCCAGCTATAATAAACCCGTAATTGCGCTAGAGCTATCTCGGATGCTGGTATTGCAGTTGGAAAATTAATACTGAATTCAGGCGAAGTCGAACTCGCTGATATCATTGTGGTTCTTACCGGAGCAGTACTAGTGTTGTAATAATTCCCTTGACTCAGTCATTATTATACTATTATTGTTTTAAATCCTGTTCATAAATTTTTTCATTAACGACGTTGTCGTCGAACACTTCATTGTAGATCTTTATTGCGATACTGAATTCTTCATCGGATATTATTCTATCATTAAGTGATGAAGAAATCAACGATGACAATTTAGAGTATGTGGTCGTTGCAGTATGTAATTTCATCGTATACTCGTTCAATTGTTCATTCGTGCACGTATTTATCTTTTTCGCGATACTATTAAATATTCCAGCGATCGACGTTGACGATGAAACAATGATTGTTACAACGATCGGCTCCGTCATCGTCAGCGTTGATAATACTACGCCGGTTCCAGCAACTAGCGTAGAAACCGAATAAACCATAATATCAACGACGGTTGCTCATCTACGATATTTCTTTATTTTTGCTGTATAATTATCGATGATGGTTTTTAATTTATTCCGCCATGTTGTTACTTGATCGTATCTGTATCTGTGAGCGCAATCAGCGCCAGCGTCTATCAGTATACTTAATTGTTGTTGTCTAAGGCGTTGTCCTTTAGACAATAGGTGGTGTTTCAGCTACAAATTCTGTGCACCACCAGTAGGGCGCCGAGGTTAATTTTTTATCATCTGATACCAACATAAACGTTTCTTCGGTATCTTTATTTAACACTACAGATACAGTCCCAGAAAAATTATCGGTTGAATAGCGCCATGAAAATATAGTAAATATTATAAATTTTGCAGAACTGAACACGGACAACCTGTACACACCGGTTACTTCTGCGGTATGTTTAATAGTGTTATTTTGCGGTGTCCACATTGATGATCCTGATGATACCGTGTACACGATATTGTTGACGGCGACATTAGTCGCTGCGTGAGGAAATTTAATCAGATTAGCTTTTTGAACCATATTAGGAATTCCACTGAGAATATCGTTGAGTTTCGTGTTTCTGTCGGCGAGTTTAATATCAAGAATTGCTGGTTTTCCAAAAAATTCTTCATTTATTCTGTTCAAGTTTCTACGAAAACTCAGAAACAGATTTACATGATTAGAAAAATCAGTTCTAAATGCGGTCATTCCATCATTGATCGTCGACAACGAAGTTGTGACAGGAATTTCCTTATCGTCTATATATTTCTTCGTTGCAGCATCGAGACTATCGGTCGGTTCACCTACGCTTATAATTTTGTTGTTGCTCATGTTAATGACGCCGTTCATGACGTCGCCGGTTTTTAACAAGCGTTCACTTATACTATCTCGGATCGACGATGGAGTAACGACACTAGGAACAAGTTTGCCCTCACTGTCGTACACGGCAACGAGGCCTACTCGAGACGCGCGATTACGCACAATGATATCGTTGATGGAAATATTACTCGTCTTCAGTTTTCCTTCGTGGCTTTGAAATACAACAAGTTCATTTTCGTCGACATTGGCAAGATTGAGAATGTCAGATAATTCATCATTGATCTGCCGTGTTACTTGCTTGAGTAAATCTTCGGATGGTTCTTGTTGAGGTTTGGTTTTAGCTGTAAATATCTACCATTATATGATTAACGATTATTTAATGTATATTCGTGTACAACTTTATGAGGTGGTTTCGTTGATCTTGATACAGCATCAAGTACTGCTAGTGCTTCACGGCCACATATCGGTGGATCCGTTAATGTTTGTGTTGCTAGCGTTGAGTACCAGATTGGAATATTTTGAAGTGCAGTACTTTGCATCGGAGTGCTTTGCACTCTGTCGACGTATTTTTAAAATTCTTTTGGTGGTGCTAACCCATACGAATCGAAACAAACAATTCCACGTGGATCAATTATATGCAACCCAATGAGTGCCACGACCAGAACTTTTATCGAGATTAATAATACCTGTTACTGACAGATTTGGATTTTTTGGTAATTTATCACGCATAAAAACACCTCTAAAATTCTTTATACGCAACCGCGCAGCAGCATCGAGTAAATCAAAATTCGATAGTGGAACTATCGTTGACGACGTCATCGTTGAGACCCTGGAATTCTTAATCCGCGACCAACGTGAGGTCGAGATCCTGGAAGTCTTAATCCGCGTCCGACTCGTCGTCGTCTTTTTTTTAATACGGATCCACCTGTCGCTTTATTGAATAATCTTCTCGCGACAGCTCCAACGGTGCCTAACGCAGCCGCTTTTGCGACCGTAGGGGCCGCAGCCGCTATCAACGCGGGTAACGCTGCGAGAAACGGAAATATTCTACCGGTTTTAATAGAATCCTTGATGGCGCCCACGGAAAGACTTAATCGTATTCCTTTGCTGGCGTGTTTAGCTTCGTTAAATTTTTTAAATTGACGTTCGGTCTATTTGCACCGGACATTTGATCGTGTTTTAATGATATTTTTGTTCCGCATCGTGATGCTAACGGTGATTGTAATCGTTTAATCTGACCCGGGGTCAGACTGACACTAAAATGATGATATGACATTTGTAATATATATTTGATTTCTAAATACTGATTTGAATCAGCGTTTGCATATTCTCTACGGGAGCATCAACGACTTTCATGCGACCACCAACACCTTCAAGGAGCATTGCTTTATCGGATAATATAACGGCGATTGTTCTGTACGTGGTTATATCTACGATATTTCTGTTAATGCGAGCTCGAAAATGTATGTCAACGACGGACTGTCTAAACAAATCCAAATGTTCCAGCGAAAAATAATAAATCGGATATAACGTTATAAAATCTAGCTGCGATATTTGTAAACCAGTATCAACATTTTGATTACGCCCCATAAACGACATCAATCGATGATATGCACGCGCCACATGATTTAGCTCGAAATTCAACAAAATATCCTCGGATGATTCTTGATGTCCATTTATTCGAAGCAACACATCACTGACGCCAAGTTTGTCAAATATCATCGCGGAACGTATTTGTGAGTTTAATCGTGCATTACTTTGGACAGCAACGAATATATGAATACCATGAAGTGCTGCAGTTGCACCTGCGTCAGCTCCTTCAACGTGCCAAGTATAAAATAAAAATTCTCTATGTTGTGTGGTACTTACTATAACAGAAAACGGTTTTCCGGACACACAGGTTATACACATCATTGGTTACAAAAATCCAAACTTTATATACTTTATATCTCAAGAGCTATCTCAAAGCCAGCAACAACCAGAAATTTGTTATGTCAGACATTCCTTCTTCAGACATTGTCAGAGATTCCCAACCATCCCAAGCTGAATCAAACATTGTAATGCAACTGCAAATGAAAATTCCTTTTCTTGCCAATCACAGTGGGTAATTCATCAGTCCATAAGCTACTCGACAAAACATTTTCATTTAGTGCATCAATGCACTAGTGTTAGCAGCATTTGCTATATTTTCAGGATAGAAAATATAAATTTCTTAAGATAATCATGAATTAAAAATCTTTTCAAAATCAATAAACAGTTTGAACTATGTTCCCATTATTGTATTATATCGTACCGTTGACTACCACATTACGTTTTGGAAATGAGAACCCATCAAAGTTAAAGTTTTCCGTATAAAATATATGTATTACTGTTGTTGTTAAATGTCTTATTACAGCAATAATATTAAATGTTTCTATGGTTTTTTTTTTTACATGCGTAGAATGTGAGTAATAACGGTTGAGAGGTAACCCCTCTGCCTTGATTAACATATTCATATTACTGCGCGGTATTTACAAACAATAACACGTAGATCTAGACGCTAGTGATGGAATACTTCCAACAAGCAACAATTATAACTTGTTTCTTCATTTTTTCTTCTTTTCTAGGAGTACCATATATAGCTAGGCTCTACTTAGATATCGAATCAGATTTTCATAAAAGAGAACAAAACCTGATGGCATTTAAATAACGTGAGAGGAAATAATAGTATCTGATTAATATGTTGAATCTACTTGCAAAAGTGTGGGGACAGTTTACTTTAACTGGAACAAATTAGTTAAGAAAAAAGTTTTGTCGGTGTTTGTATCAAGAAAGGGAAATCCTGGTAGTGGGGAGAAAAATAATGTAACCCTTTCACTGGGATTAGTAACAGCAGTTAGATTGCAAGTTTTGTGGCTAGAAAGATGAATATTTTGAATCTTTCCTCTGACCAAGCTGGATCAAATGACATGATATGTTTATGTGAAAGGCAATTTACTCCAATCGCCTCATCATGACATAACATACCATTTTTTAATTTGTCATTATTCACCAAAACAATCAGACAACAGTAAAACAGTAGAAAGCCCACTAACATCCGTTGATACTCGTAGGAGGTGATAGTATCTAAGATTTGTAACCAGTAGTATATTCATAATACATGTATATTTTAATTAGACACATAGTATTCTCCTAGTTATTTTCAAGCATATTTTATGACTGTTGATATCAATAGATGACACATATCTTGCTCTGAATTATTGCACAAAAACAGCATATTTTATCCACTTTATTATTATGAAAAATATTAATTATCTGGCGATTAATAAATATAAAATATGTCAGCTCAAAAGACAACCGCAGACAGCCTCCGAAAATCAAATGGTCAGTACCTTATATCAGAAAAGTTTGCTGTGAGTACGTAAATTGTTGCATGAGTCGCAAAGTTTGTATACGTGACACGTGTCAAATATGCAATTAAAGAATCATGAATATAATTGTAATTATAATATTCAAAACTACTTTTGACAAATAGCACCTGCCTCTTAAAGAAACAACAATAATTGTTTGAATTTGTTTCTCATGATAAATGTAAACATGCATTTAATATATTTTACTTCATAATACAATTTCTGGAGAATTTGCTTTCATTCCTTACTTATGAAAGTTATCGAAATACTGATATGGTGGAAAAAAATATTGTGGTATGTACCATCCCAAAAAATGCTACAGTAAACTGAAACATCAGTAATATCAATATACAAGGATATATCCTTCAACAGTGTACGTTCTCTGTCTATAAAGATTTAAATAAAATGCATGCATGTCCATGTGAACTTTTAAGATTTCGATAAGACATACTGACAAATCTCAGAAGAGAAACAAAATTAGATTTTTAAAAAGTTTCAACAGTGTTTGTGAAATCATATTATCTGAATTTCTTTGCAGAAATATTGACCTATAAGATATCGTATGCTCATTACTTCACAGTAAGACAACCTTTTATCAAAATTTATGCTCCAGTCTGACTAAACAGTCATTTTCAAATAATTCTGGTAATTTAGATAACGTTTGTTTTCCATAGTTTTAGATATGTTACATAATTAATTCTTGTCTGAGTGGCTCAAATCGTCCTCTATGAAACACTTTCAAACATTTTCTCTTACGTGCTTGATCAAAGGTTTTTCATCTCGTATGAAGCAGTTACTTTTTTAAAATCAGGTGTCTTTATGCATGAAAGTAAACAAATCAAAAGTGTCATTTTCTCAAAGAACCTGATATTACTTTTGAAAATGTAGGCCTTGCTGTAATCAGTGGATTGACCTTGATGTTGAATAGGTCCTCAGAGTCATCATGTATAATGTACCAATCTACAGCGTTTTCAACCATGAAATGGAAATGTTGAATAGATAATATAAGCAACTATTCACGGATCATAAACACATTTGCACCTTGAACTGGACAAAGAACCTGTGCACAAATGTAGTGCTAATATGAAGACAATCCGCACATTACTGTTTAGCATGTGTACTTTCAAACTGTGTATGTCAGCATGTGATTGTTTCTTGTATCATATGAATCTATCATTGAAGATCCTTTAGTTTATAATAATTCTTGTCATCATGTCACATATGAGTCCAGTTTGCATTTTATTTACTGTAAAATATATCGATTCGAAACTTCAAAGGAACCCCTACAATACAATACTGTATCAATAATTTGCTATAACTTTGTTACAATACTGACTTTGGACTTTATTGGGTATGTAAATATACTTCGTAAATTCGTTATATCGATATCGATGCAAACCAGTACTTTACTGTACAATAATAAATATGAAAACATCAACAAGCAATAAAAGATAAACACAATAAAACATTATTTAAAACTGGTAAACTCTTGAAATGTACCAGTCAATTATGAAAGTTCTTCACTTCTGAAAGTAATTGGACTTTAATTCGTAAAACCACCAACATCAACACCAAGTAAAAATGTTCATGTTTCATTGTGAGAGAACATCGTAAATAAATAAAGCAAGGTTTCAAGTTGGATGGGTCTAACTAAACTTACAAGTTTTAATTAGTTTGAGTTTCTTTTTTATTTGTCTTCAAATTTTGTTAAAAAAATATAGACATCGATAAGACACACTTTTGAGCTAAGAAAGAATATTTTTGCACCTTTCTATCATTACACTACAACCATGAACCCCACCACATCCACTATCTCCTACCAACAAATCATGCCACAAAACAAAATATTAGCACAGGAAGAACCTTATACAATCTACATATACCTACCTATACGAAACTCACTAGTCCACATGACCTTTCACTTCATCGTCCTGGTCAAATAGAAAATGATATCTTTTAATCACAAGTAGTAAATTTAAGAGTTGTGCAAAGTAATGTGATCGTTACAGATGAAATCAAGTATGGTAGATTTCACAATTAATTACAAGTAAAAAAGGAGAGAATCTTCAGCATACCTGCCATTTAAGGTTTATATATTTTTCAGTCGTATAACATTTAAGATACTTTACACCTCCATCCTTTCAGTAAATGAGTGTTAATCCATCTGTATTAATTTTATATCCAAAAAGCAATTGCTTGAAGCAGCTATCTTTGTAGAAATTATTGATCACACAAATGCATCAGCACAATCTTCCTTGATCATGTTATCGTTTTTCAATCTGTCACTTTCATCTGCCACTGATGCATCTAGAGCATCGTGAGTTTTTGACAGATCTGCTTGCCAAAAGCGTCCCAATTTGTCAATAAATGATGTACCTAGAACATCAGTACGTATGGATAAATCATCAATTAACCACATGTCCTCTAATGATGTTCTTAAAGCATCATTACTCTCAGGTTCATAAGTGTTTTCCGTGGAGTTGCACAATTCATCAAAGTCAAAGTCTGTTTCACTGGCCATTTCAGTCTTATATGGCAATATATTCAATGGTTTACTTCAAGCAGCGTATAATACGCACAGTATTTGATATGCCATTTGTTTACCTATCATAATAGGTATTAGCAGTTATAATACATTGCATTAGTACTTCATGAATAACTTCAAGCATAGCTAATATATGATTTGAACTTGTCCGGACATGACATTGTCTATATTATGTCTACAACTATAAAGACATCGGTGTCACATTCAATACCGAACAGGTTCTGACATCTAATTTGATAGTCCAAGACGTCAGTTCTCAGGCAGATCAGTTTTATAATTTTAGTCCAACAAAATACCCCATGTGTCATGCCATGTTAGTTAATATCACAGCACTGCTTTTCTCCGTAACTGCTATAAAAAAAAAAACCTTTCAACTTCGATCTTGTACAGAAGGAATCTGTCCCTCTATATGAAGTAATTGTAATAACAGATAAATTATCAAACCTGAATATTCTTTTTTGTACAGGAAGGAGTTTTGTGATGTTTTCTTTCATTCTTAAAACAAATTATTACAAAGGATATAGAGAGAAGGAACATTTTTGCGACCCAGAAGAGTTACTACAGAATAAAGACAGTTATATTTTGTTCAAAACTTAGAACGGTAAGACAAAGAAATAAATAATAATAAATGTTTTTAAAATGGAAATGAAAATTCGTTGAGGTTAAAGCTAGATGGATATATCTTTGCATAGTCATTATAATTGTGTCGTAAGTATATCTGTTATGTCACATGTATGTATGTATGTATGTATGTATGTATGTATGTATGTATGTATGTATGTATTTATGTATGTATGTATGTATGTGTGTGTATGTATGTATGGCAAATCTGCTAGATTATTGCCACCACGTACAGTAAAGTAAATTTGGTAATAATTATATTTAGGGCACAATTTGCTATTAATTTTAGAACGATACAATCTTAAACCTTCCACATGAAACGTAGATATATAGCCCTATCATATAAATATGTAGAATGAAGACATAAAAATTATTGAAAAGTATACTTAAAGAAAAAGATAAATGGTAGCAGAGATATAATCCTCAGAATAGATGGCATTTTAGGTTGAATAATTTATACCATGATTTTATCTGCAGCTGCATTCGGAATACATAACAAATAAATCTAAACAGCAAATCCAGGAATGACCCCGCCACTAACACACATCATAAAAATATTCATGACAGTGACTATCACTCATAAGACACAGCTGTAAAGGTACAAGGGAGACCGAGTTTCGTTGCTCATCTAAAATCATTAGAGGAAAAGTAAATACACAGGTAAGGAAACTGATCATTGACTTTGACCTAATATACAAAATAATGACTGATGCATGAGATGCTTTGTAACAAAGACACACAAGCGTATCATCTTTTCATTCCTGAACCTCGGACAGCTTTTATGATAGAAAAGAAAAACTAAAGAAACTTTAAGATATTGAACTTGAGATAAGACTCAAACATGCAATGCAACATACCTTCTTGTGACCATATATAATGGCAAGCTTTATCCATGTTTCTTAATCATCTCCAAATTTAAGTAAATGCTTTCCCGTTCTCTCCACTGCTGTTCAGCAATACTTCCTAACATGAATATAAAATACCTAATTGAAATTTCAGTTATTAAACTGTTCTAAATTATACCTTAATAATGTATTATAAAAGCAGCAACCAAAACAGTTGATTGCAATGTTAGCGTTGAAATAATTGTCAACTTGTTTACATCTCACATTTATTCTCCTATTTTCAAATGTGTCATGGTAAATAATCAATGACTAAATGAGCCATATACCATTCAAAAATGCTTACTAAAGTACAACAGAATTTAGCTCCATTATAATTAAATAATATTCAGCATGCTTTACGTTATGAATTTTGTCTAATGTCTTCCAACATACTATAACAAGCAGAAGGAACATTCCTATATCCTCATCAAAAAAGCATTTCATGGCATAATATATGTTTGATAATGATAAGTTTTAACTTATTCGATAGGTTTAAATCAATGGACCAATAGTTATTAAATTTTCAAGTTTATAGTTCAATTGAGTCTTTTCTTTTTTTAAAGTAGATTTTCCCTGGAATATTTAATCCCTGATAGTTATTATTTAATTAGCAGAAGGAATGGTCAAGATTATATTAGGAGTTAGTGAACAGCTCAAGTCGAAATACATAAAGAACAAGAATTGTTATTTATATTTAAATATTATTTTTTATTGGATATTCACCCAGATAATATTTTTGTATATCTATATTGTGTGACTGACCTCGGTCAGTAATCGAGGTTTGAGCCTACCTGTATAATGAAATTTATTTTGTAAATAACATAATACATAGCTAATATATATCTATGATTATATATAAATATTTAAATTATTTAGATCATTGTTAATGAGGTACACTTTATTATTGATCTCTAGGTTCTGGGACAATAGTATTTCACTTGGAAAGTCCTGATCTTGTTGACAGCATAAAATATTCTAGAAGGAAGTTGACCCTCATCCTATTGCTATTATTGTCTCTAGCTATGGATATTAATGTGGTTTGCTTCAAAATTACTTATACCTACCTTATCATCCGTGGTAGAATCAGCATTAGTATTGTTCAGTTTGTAATTTGAGAGGAGTTACTTATTAAAATTATTCACTGAAATTACGCCAAATTACAAGTACTAAATAATTTCGGACCAAATCTCTATTTTGGGATAAATATGAATTCATTCAAGGAAAGGTTTGGATTACATCATTGTGATACATCAAGACTGTTGGCACATTAGCACATCTGAGGCTATAGGCACATCAGGATGTTCAATATTGGAATTTATTCGGATCACTACTGAAATAGGACAATTTGGGTTTTAATTCATATTACAGTAAGTTCTCCTTGCATTTTCACTTTACATTCTAGGGAATTAATTTTATTGTTAACAAAACGTGTTTGGTTTCGCTCTTTTCTGTTACTTTATGTCCGTAGAGTAGCAACAACCTAAACATCGAATTCAGGAATTCCCCACATGAATTAATAATATTGAAGTGGGACTGTTTATGAGAATGTCTTTGATCTTGTAGTTAAGTTCAGGTGAGGACACGTACCTGCCAATTTGTGTGTAATCCTAGAAGAATTGATTTGTATTTAATTAAGAAAGTAAACCAAGCAAATAGTGACAGCATATGACAGCATAAACATGACAGGCCACTTAATGTCAGAGAACATATTCAAACAAAATAATTCTGCTCTGAGCAACGCCACTTAAAACCCTCCTTCCGGTCAGTTGTAACTGATGAGATTAGCCTCGATTCTGACTTCAGCAAACTAATATGGGTGTATTGCTGGACTGTATTAGCTTAATTTTAAACTTTACGTGAAATAACTCCAAAGTCCAAGTCCAAGCCCCAATATCAGGGGTTAGTTCATAACGTTAAACCAATTATGCACATTTATGTGCCATCTACATTTATATCCTAAACTTTTAAGTCTAGAGACTTGACCAGTGGTAGTGCAGCTATGCAATATTATTAATGTATGCACCAATCCATGCGTCCACAACAAGAATCACATCATCCTCAGATTTGCTTCAAAATGCATACGAGAACTATTAGTTTCACTTAGTGGGAATCAGAAAAAAATATTCTTGTTTTGCTTTATGATGAAAATATTTCAATCTTTGTCTACCACTCTTTCAGTCTGTCTGTCTCTCTTTCTAAGAGTATATTTCCACACCTTACTACTGGGCAGCTGATGGCATTTGATTACAACCGGCGATCACCCCAATTAGATAGCCAAACCTGGCCTCCAGTTTTGGAAATTACTCAGTAGGAAATCCATTCATTTTCCTCCCCTTTTTCTATAAATAAACTATTTATCTTGCTCCATTCCATGGAATTAATTATATTAATATAATCCTTTTGATGTTGGGACAAAACAGATATTGTTACAGACTATTAGCTATAAAGATCTTGGGTAAAGGTACTGGAACACAACTGTGTAATATTTAATCATCATATTACTGGATTAAAGGAAACCTAGAAGTGTCTAAACAATTGCTGTTGAAAAAATATTTATTGCACAACGATAAAAAATATAATATGTCAACCATCACTACTAATACTACTACTATTACTACTACTACTAATAATAATATTATTATTATCATTTTAAAGTCAGCAAGGCGTTGTATGTATTTAAGAATGCATTACGTGAAAATTATTTTAAAATGCTTTTAAAACAACATTTTTTTTAAAAATACTAAACCTTGCTAAAATAAGGTTCTTCTAAGAATTATTATGCTGAAAAAGTAAACCAATATGCAAATACAATTTAATAAAATCACCTGAATTCAAGAACACTCTATAGGCCGAAACTATTTTCTCATGAATTCAAGATAAAATCATTTCTTCTGTTTAACTGCTGAATATTAGAATCATCCCTGACATTCTTAATACAATTTTTAATTTACATGCTGTTGGGGAGGTATTGGAAGCCAGATTGATATTATTATCATTTAGAAACAACAAGACATCATAAGAAGCCTTCCGGTTGAAATGACTTTCTATTTAGGAGAAGTAATAATATGATTTTCAAGATGGCTGCCATATTGACCATACTTGATATCATATTAGCACTATTGGAATTCGAACCAACATGACATCATAAAAGGTCTGGTGTTGAAATTATTATAGAGATTGTCAAATTGGCACCATTTTTATTTACGACCAACTAGACGACATAAAGTCTTTCAGTAAGACCCTATGTTGATGTGACCATTCATTTAGGTGAAACTGTAATAGGCTTTGTCAAGATGGCTAATATTGTCAACTAAAATCAACTAAACATCACAAGAAGTCTTCTGGTGAAAATCCCATGACAGTATTTGTTTAGATTCAGAAGTAAAAGCCATCATAACATTATCAAGATACTGCTATGGCAAAACTATCAGATATCAGATTAGCGCCATTTTCTTTATGACCAACTCGACTTCATAAGAACTCTTTTAGTGAAAACTCCATGCTGATAAGGCCTTTGAATCAGGAGAAGTAGCGATAATAATATTTTCAAAGGGCCATTCCCCACACATCTCCTCTCACACACCTAGTACTGTTGACCATGTTATTTGCAATATTTCAATTTTATATTTCAATAATGTGCATGTGTGGGTCAACTCAATAACATCAAATTTGTTTCTTAAAGTCCAGCTGGCCGGCTATATCCAGGCAGTGCAAGACCCGGCCGGATAAATGTCTCTATCTACAAATTACCATATACTGCTTGGCTGAACCTATCTCTATATTGGTCTGACGTTTTGAATACTAACTAGTTTGTATGATCTATATATTTTATCTAAAAATAAACTAATATACTTGCGCCAATCTATGGAATTATATTTCCTAATATAATTATTTTGTTTAGGGATTAAATATAAATTCTTCAACTATATAATTGTTGGGACAGTTATTTCAACAAAACAGCGTAATAGGGAATAGTCATAATCCAACTAGTAGACAAAAAGAACTTAGAGATGTTTATGTAACTGCTGCTGGAATACCTATTTGTTGCTTATCGATGGAATTAATAATAATATTAAAAATAATAATAATTTGTTTAGCTATTTTTATCATGCCAATTTAATGCCAACAAAGAATGATATATTAGGAATAAGTACATTACATGATAATAGTCAAATTGATTTTGCACAAACGTGCTAAGAATGTTTTGATAAAAAGTTCTAAGACAAAACGTTAAAAGTGCAAATCCAAAAGGGTTAACAAATAGCAAAAAACGTTGTTAAGAACTGCTGTAATATTCTAAAACTGTAATCACTTTATTTATGGATAACCAGGATAACATGTCTAAAGTTTTAAGTTTCCAAATTAATTAGCTTTTGTGACATTGTTCTAAAATAAATTTCAGGACGTGCATACAAACATACATACATACTGACAAAGGGACATGCCGATGGACATGAGCAAATGGCCATTGATGCTATTAATGTGGTGTTGAGGGGCATAAAAACAAACATGAAATTTTAATAATTACATATTCCCAGCTATTTTTTCTAAACATTTATATAACTAGTTCGTTCATTACATGAAGAATCTGGAAAGCAGTAAAATGGTAATGACTAGTATGTTTCCTTTAAATCAGAACACATTATTTTCTTCTGATCATACTCTCCCCTCCTTCTCCTGTTTACATATTTTGCTCAGATGTTTAAGAATTTATTAAGGCCTCGTTGGTTGTTAGCATCTGCTGTGCACCCGTGTTTTACCTCCATCACCATCTTGCTAAGTAAATATGGACTCACACTTAGCAATTTACTTAGTAGGGACTGTGTTAAGATATTTACAATAACAGTGTGGTGTATGCTCTTTATCTGTATTATATAAAAAACTAATATATTTGCTTCATTCTACAGAGTTAATTATCTTAATATATTGGAATATAAAAGCATTACATGACCATGATAGCTTAGAAGTGTCTGTGTTGTTACTGCTGGAAAATAATCTGCTGCACTATGAATAATAATAATAATAATAATAATAATAATAATAATAATAATAATAATAATAATAATAATAATAATAAGAAGAAGAAGAAGAAGAAGAAGAAGAAGATTAGTGTCCATTTGTAATGCAGGGCACTGGCCCAAAATACATGTCCATAAATCATGCGGTGAATAAAGATATTTAATTACGTAACATAAAAACACATCGTATCCATTGGAACTGTTATATATGCAAGCAATCATTATTGCATATGGCTTCAATTTGGGTGAAATACAAAATTATATTGTACAGTAATCACACAACATAGATTAAAGAGAACCCCAACGCCCGCATGGAGCAAACAAACGTTTAGTGATATTGGTTTAGTGCCTATGTAGCAGGAGTTGATGATAGGTCGGCTTCTCTGTTAGTTAAAGCATTTATAGTAGATATTGCTGCATTAGTCATCGGAATTGTTCTAGCATAAGTTTGCTTCAAAGTCTTACAATTTTTTAAAGTTGGATTTTATATGCAAAGGTGAGTAAATATTTTCTTCGTAATTTTCTATACAGCGGGCAATCACTAATAAATGAAATTTATTTTCAATATTAACAATATATATTTGACACGATCTCTCTTCACACAATATAGTTTCATCTTTTCCTGTGTTACCTCTGATTGACAAGATTCCCACTCTAACCATAGCGATTACAAAACAAAACTCACTATCTCCTAACAATTCTATACATCTTTGACAAGTGAATTATATTTTCAATGACTACTAGAAACGCAGTCTTTCAATAGACTTAAGCTCAATCTGCAGCTTTTGCTTAAACATATTTTTGCATATCTGACCAAACAATCTATGAAATTTATTCTCATCGTTTACGGCCCGAGTACATCAAGCATTGACAAATCCATCCACAAATAGAAGCTTTTTGATATTGTTAGCCCAGCAATCGCAACTCACCTCTACTCCAGATCTTACCTGTAAATTGTAATATTATTTAGCATATGTGTATTTAGACACTTTTTGAATTCAAAGCCAACATTTCAAGAATGTTTGTATCTTATATTCTGTATATAAATTCTTCTCCAAATCATTATTTAAGAATGCATCTGGAACAGACTCAGATGTGCCAAGAGTATATTCGCAAAATGTCAAATGAACTATTTCAATATCATTGGAATCATTAACCCCCCAAACCTCTTCATAGATAAGGGGTCAAACAGATGAAGCAATCACGTTTATTTGCAACATTTTTAAAGGCTTTGTTTCCAAATATGCATAGTATTCAGCGCTTGCAAGGATATAGTATTCCGCTACATATATCAGGAGTATTTGTTAAAAAATATGCATCCTTGATATTTGTAATATGATTCGATCTTTACTCCTGCATGGACATAATTAGACTTTTTGTAAGTTCTGAGATACCCGCCCCTGCGAAATACAATAACTCATGTTTTTCCATATTCACTTTTAATTTCCACTTTAGACAATATGCTTGCAGCCTATTAGGATGCCTAAAATAGAAATTAAAAGTGAATAATTATTTAATAATAATAATAATAATAATAATAATAATAATAATAATATTATTATTATTATTATTATTATTATTATTATTATTATTATTATTATTATTATACTTAAAAAGTTTGTTAGTCAATTTACTGCAAAAAATTAGTACAAACGTATTCAATTGTTAAGAAATGTTAGAAGGAATTTTTGTTAATCGCGGTAAGAAGTTTTTTGTATCAAATGCTCAACTTCCAAACGTTTTTTTGTAAATGTATAGATGCATTTGGAAGACTACTGTAATATCGTACAAAGAGTATATTTACTTATAACCCTGATAAAGTGTATACAATTATATGATTCTTAGTTGATTATTTTTTGCCCTCGCTCTAAAATACATTTGAAATAGGCATAAGTATGTGCCGATGTAAGGACGTAGAAATGTTCTTATGGAAACGAGTAATTAAAAATTGCTCTTTCTGCTGGTGGAATGTTGGCAGAAAAAAAGCAATAACATGAAATAATTGTATTTTCTCAACATTAATAACTTTCATGCTTTCCCAAATTGTCCTATTGGAATTCTTGGCATTAGGTTGTATCACATTTGAGCAAATCAAATTTCATTGATAAACAACTATATTTGACATTTCCTGATGCAAGGTTTTAGCTTGGATACTACACGTATTGAGATCCTGATCTTATAGCAATATTTCCAATCTTGTTATTATATGCATAATAGTTACTTGATCTAATTTAGGTTTATATTATCTTATCAGCACAGTATAATTCCAACTGTTAATTGCCATATATTTGGTTATATGATCTGATGCTCATAAAGTTATTTTTACATGGGTCAGCGATATATTTATTATAAAACAATATCTGTTTTTGTTGTTATACTTATGTATTGTTTATTAGTATCCTACTTTTGTTACCATGGATATAACACAAACCCAACCCAGAAACTTGTTGAAATAATTTAAAAATTACTTACTTAAATGTGCAGCCTATAACGTAAGATTGATTTGGCACACGGACGGAGATTAATTAGTGGAGTCCAAACACAGCAACAAAACAAATTGATACAGAGAAATTTGAAGGAATCTGATACATGGATTTTCCTGGGACATAGGTTACGTACAGTATTCTAAATAATAAACTAGAGGAATGATTCTCAACAAAATTGCATTCATTATTTTGAAATTTTAAAGTAAGCTAACTTGTGAAGACACAGGAATGGTCCCTGACTTGGGTGGTTATATTTACTGCCTAGAAAACCTCATATTACTCTCTTATTCAATATATTTCGGACGAAATTTGGGACTAATGTAAAATACTTAATGTTTTCAAATTAAACCAGATTGATAGTCTTTGGAAAATTGTACACAATTAGTCTATTTTATCAAGGTTTTGGTTCACTACTGTCTCAGGTTGTTGAATTGTTTGGACTTGTAATGACTTGTTGGACCGAAGGATTGTCATTTTAAGATACAGATGTTAAACTCTTTTTCAATCATGATATAA
>JAECUM010046399.1:0-35022 GCA_016617855.1 Megalonaias nervosa
GTACTTTATATTGATAGAGTCCATCTGGAGTCACAAATGCCGAAATTTCCTTTGGTCTTTCCGTCAGTGAAATTTGCCAAAATCCTTTCAGAAGGTCAAATTTGGTGACATACTTGGCATTTCCAATTTTATCAATAGTCATCGATTCTTGGTAATGGAAATGAATCTGTTTTTGTCACACCGTTCACCTTCCTATAATCAGTGCACATACGGAAAGTTTTATCTGGTTTCTGAACAAGTATACATGGTGAACTCCAATCAATTTTACTGGGCTCTATGAAATAGTTCTCCAGCAAATACTGAATTTCCTTTTTCAAGTATTCCTGTTTGGGAGGGCTCATCCTGTATGGGTGTTGTTTCACAAGTTTTGAATCTACAATTTCAACGTCATGAAAAATTTTGTTTGTCCTCGTAGGAATATCTGCAAACAAGTGTTCATATTCGAATAATAACTGTTTAAGTTCATTCCTTTCTTGTTGTTGCAAATGTAAAAATTTCTGGTCCAGATTTTTCATAATTTCCGAATTCCGAAGATTTGATGCTCCAAGATCAACAGAGCCCGATTGAATTTCTTCACTTAAATCCTCAGTTGTGGGACAGGTACAACTAAATTAATTGCATGACTTACCTGGCTATCTCTCACAATATACTAGTACTCCATTAATTTATTTAGGTCAGAGTAGTATAATTATAATTTAACTCATTCATTTTCTTCTTAACTTGATAAGGGCCGTAAAATCTAATTTCAAGAAAATTTTGAAGAGTGAGCAAGAGAGAATGAATTCTTATTACAAGACTCAAAACTTCTCTCAATTAAAGTTCTGTGAAACCATAATTTAATTTCAATTTTGACTTGAATTGTTGAGTGCCAAATTCAAGCATTACAAGGTGGAAAATTCCAGAAATAAAATTTGACCCTTGATCCGATTGGACAGATTTGGGAAGGCCAAAATGAGTAAAAGACTTTATCAAATCTTTTACTATGGTTTTGCTTTTAATATTCCTCAAAGGAATTGCCTCTGCGAATCTTGTTGACGCACGCATAATGGTCAACAAATATTGGTTGCCTGACTTGATCTTAGGTAAGGGACCAACACAATCTACCATAATTCTGCTAAATGGTTCGTCAAATGCAGGAATAGGTTGCAAATGAGCCTTAGGTATCTTCTGATTGGGTTTTCCTACCATTTGACAAGTATGACAAGATCTACAAAATTATAAACATCACTTTTGATTTTTGGCCAATAAAAGTGAGACAAGATCTTGTCATAAGTCTTATTTATCCCTAAATGACCAGCCAGAGGAGTTTCATGGGCCCAACTAAATATTTCCTGTCTGTAAGATTTGGAACTACAATCTGATAGTTCACTGACCACTCGTCATTAGCAGGTACCTCGGAAGGTCTCCAATTTCTCATAAGAATTCCATTTTTAATGAATTAACAGACAGGTACTTGAGTGGCTTCAGTTTTACTAATGGCCATCTGAAACAAACAGGAGATCTCAGGATCTTTTTCCTGTTCGACGACAAGTGATTGTCTTTTAACACCCTGATTAGATAAAAGAGAATGAGTAGTCAAAAGAGGATCACTGTGATCGATACCTTTTGATTGATCCAAATTAGGAGTGGAAGTGACCTCATCAAAAGCCTGACCAAAACATGTGTCAGCTAAAGGAATATTGTCCTTATCAAAATCATTCTGAAGAGCTTTCTTTGCCATAGCTCTAGTAACTGCACAAGCTGGGTATAAATCAGGGTATTCTTTTTCAATAGGATCAACGTTCTGATCCAAAGAAGGCTTGTCAGTTAGAAGTGGATTAACCACAACCTTGTCTCCAGCTAGGTCGTTGCCTAGTAACAAATGAATGCCCTCAACGGGTAAAGTAGACACTATACCGACTATCACAGGTCCAGAAACTAAGTCTGATGACAAATTTAGAGAATGGAGAGGAACAGTAACAAAGCCGCACTCTACTCCCTGAATGAGAATACTCTCATTAGAACTGGACTTCTCAGAAAAAAAAAGGCAAAGTACCTGATAATAAAAGACTCTGAGAAGCTCCTGTATCCCTTAAAATTTTAATAGGGATAGGATTGGCCAAATCACCCAAGAGTGATATAGAACCCTTCGACAGGAATGGTTCATAATTCTCCATAATAAAGTCAGACTGGAGTTTATTAGACCCAAAAAATGTATTGCTTTTAATACATGACCGTGACCTTGACCTCTTAGAAATAAGAGCATTTGGGATAGGTCTATCTTGATTCTGACGCCTATATTTCAATCTGAAGCAATCAGAAATAACGTGTCCTTTTATCTTGCAATAGGTACACGTAGGAATAGACAAGGATTTTGAATCAAGTTTATCAGAAGCTTGATTTTTAAAAGTTGTGCCAGATTGGGTTTTAGAAGGAGTCGTATTAGGCTGAAATACCTTTCTACTAGTAGACTGCTGAGTGAATGATTTGCTTTCAGCAGGAACTTTGAGTTAAAGAATACTTGTCAGCAGCAAGAGCAGCATTTTCCATGGCTTCGACCTCATGCTCTTCAAGATGAGTCTTATTGTCATTAGGAACACAGTTCTTGAACTCTTCAAGTAATAGAAGTCGTTGGAGACTTTCATAATAAATGTTCAACTTTCTCGGGTAAGCACCATCTCTTAAATAACTGCTCTTTTTCTCTTTCAAATTCATCTAAGTTTGTGCAGCTTCTTTTTATAGTTCCTGAATTTTTGCCGATAAGCCTCAGGGACTAACGCATAACCCTTTAAGATACAGTCCTTAACCAAATCATAGTCGGCACTTTGCTGTGCTGACAGGGATGCATAGATTTCTCGAGTATTGCCAAAAAAGTACACACTGTAATGATTGAGTCCAATACTCCCTTGGTCATTTCAAATTTTAGCAACTTTTCCAAAATAAAGAAAATATTGGTCTACTTCTTTTTCGTTAAAAGGGGGCACTAGCCTAATATTCTTTGTAATGTCAAAACTTGAATTTGTATGCGAAGTGGGATCATGCTTTTCACTTGCCAGCTCCACTTCTTTCATTTTAATTTGAAATTTCTTTTCATCCTTCTCTTTTTGCATCTTTCTCTCTCTCCCTCTCTTCTAATTGCATTTGTTCTTTCTGTAACTCCAATTTCATTTGTTTATCTTTCTCTCTATCCTGTCTCTCTCTCCTCTTTCTCAAATTGCAATTGCAATTGCTTCTCTTCTAATTGCAACTGCATTGCTTTCTCTCTCTCCTCTTTCTGAAGTTCGAGCTTTCTTAACTCCAATTCCACCTTGTATTTCATTTTTAATTCCTTTATTTTTATGTCAGAGTCTGTTACAGACTTACTGGCCGAAGCCAAAACACTTTTATCAAAAACATTCTTCTCTACCAGATACTGCATATGTTTTTAATTTCTTGTTTCATTAAGGAAGATTTTGCTTCAGAAAGATCATATTTTCTGGCAAGTTCAAACAAGTCATCTTTTTTCAAACTATCCATCTGCTCATTAGTTGGACTAGAAAGAAAAGTCTCCACTTTTGATGACATTGTGAATAAAAGCCTGTTTTCACTAAAGATTTCAAGAAAAATATGAAATAGTACTTGGGATTTAAAATTAGGGGAATTTAAATTTCAACAAACAATTTTCTGAAATATTTTAGAAAAAATTCATATATCCCAAGAGAGCGCCCAATTTTCATTTGTTACGTGTAGGCTTGTACAAAAGTAACAAAAGAAAAGAGTGAAGTCAACAAGCTTTGTAAATTTAACAAAATAATTTATTTCCCACGAAAACAAGATAAAAATATGAAATAGGACTTACGGTTTGTGAATATAATCCGAAAATTAATCCTAGAATTGAAAAATATAAGTCCTATCACTAAACAGTTCTGATTTAATCCATGTTCGAATCTCGATGAAGTTCCAATATGGAAGGCGATGACGTCCTCTATAACCAGTTTGTGTTGATGTGTCAACAGTTCCTTGTTGATTCACCAAGAATATAATTCCGGCTTTTGAATTCCAAATAATTTAGTAAATGTCTTTGTCCAAGTATTTCTTTGAAAAAGAGTATTTTCCAGGATGAATAAATTATTTTAAATACGAAAATCAACTCAGATGGTAACAACAAGACAAATACCTTGAGCCCAAAGGTATATGTTTACGACTGACAAAATTTCACTGAGATAGGAGTATTAAAACCAACTAAAACGTCATTTCAGACCCGCGTGATGGGTCACGTGGTTCACTTAATCATCGAACATCGCAGTAAAAAAAATGCCAATTTACACGTAGGCCAGAATAACCCTAGCTAAGAATCAGATTCTCACGCTGGAAATAAATAAAAAAGAAAGGCTGTTTACAAATTAGCTGACACGTGGGCCGAACATGACCTTGGTAATAACCAATCATTTTCATTCAATGTTTACAAAATCGGAACCAAGGTTAAGAACTAGGTTAGCTAAAATTAGTAATAAAGCAATACGTTTGCGTCCTAATCAGACTAAAAGAACAGAACTAAATTTACTGGGAAAAATATCAAATCCAGTAAATATATTATCCTTGCAATAAAATGTAATGAAACAAAAATAAAAAAAAAGTATTGGTAACTAACACACAAGCAATTTAATTACAACACGTAACAAATGATAAATCAAGGGGGTAATTAACTGCACTTTATATATTGTAAAGTAGTGAATACATGACAGTGTGACTAAAGAAGTGGATGATACATTGCGTGTGCCTCGCGCAAGATGTGGCTGTCCATGGAACATAATGCATATCTTTTTCTTTTCTTTTTTTTTTTCTGAAAGGGCAAGTCCGACATTTGAATATAAATTTTATCCATTGAGAGGCCGGTTTTCATACCCAAAATTATTTTTCAAGAAGACAAATTATTTTGATATATTTCTGCACAAATCAACACCGAATTTCTTCAAAAATACACAAACAGGGAACCACTGATTTATTTCCTATTTGTTGAAATAAAATATATTACAAAAACATTTTAGATAATTTTGTAAATTATCGGAGGCTTTACTGACTTTAAATTTTGGATAATTTTGTAAATTAGAGGAGGCTTTACTAACTTTAAAACAAAATTTACCCTAGAGCGCACGAGAGTACCTCCGTAAAGTTTGCTCAAGAATCTTCTTAGCAAAACGCTGTCATTTTAATGATAAATCATGGGGGGGGGGGAATTAACTGCTCTTTATGCTAAAAATATACATTCGGAAATATTTTTAATGCGATTTCCATGCCTATAATGCTTATATTCATGCAATTTTTATCCCCCAAGATTCATCGTGTGATCACTACAGCTCAATTGTTAGAGTGATCGATGTGTATGCTAGCGTTCTCTAGTTCGAATCCCGTATAAGATTTTTTTTTTATCGCAGCATTATAAACCTAACAGATTGTGTTAAATTTGTGTTTGAGGGGTGGGGGAGTGGATGGCGGGGGAGTTGATTAACAAACCAATGTCTGTTTCTTTGTGTATTACATATTTTTATTTTTAAAAATATACAGAAAAAATATAGTTGCAATATAGCAGCATATTTGCTTTACAGGTCGTGTATATAAATGTGTAGTCTTGTAATCAATAGATTCACAGGTGATTCCGAGCTCAGGAAGCAAAGGTATTTAATAGCTGAACAGAACATAACAGAACAAAACTTTTTATTAATAAAAGTAAATCTCAGGCATATAAGAATACCACAACTGCTACAACATTGTAAGGCGACGTCACTAACATATGGAGACACAAATGGCATCATAGCAAGAACAAACATTCGGACGTAATGTGAGATCATTTGGGCACATACATATAACACTGTTTGGTAGAGCACCATATCTCTCATGGAGTGTACAAAAGTTGTAAGAAGCAAGTTAGATCGTTGTGAAGAATGGAAAATTTACGCTTTCACAGATAGCGCACAGTTTATTATACTGTTTTCATTATTACAGTAATAAATTTGGCAAGATTTCGGAGAAGTTTGCGATTATTGGTGGTAAATAAGGTTTGTAACTTTCCAATACAAGGTTACAATAGCTGATCCATGTGAGCATTCAAGCAAATTGATTTCTCAAGAAAGTTTTCTCATTAGAATATACCTTAAGCTTCATTTGCTACGTTAAATTTCAATGCTGTTCACATATTCATATTACTGGTGACACCACCCATGCAAAGTTCTGTCATATGTGAATAATAACATATTACCTTATATTATCGCGTGATGTAATGCTTCACAAGTGTGCAGCAGATTTATTTCAAACACACATGATTTTAAATATTTTCTGCTTTTTAAGCACAAATTTAATGTTAATGTGTTAATCTGTCGCTGTCATATGTTATGCATATTTAATTTGTATTATTTGTTGGCTTTTCTTAATGAACATATGTTATGTACATCCGTATTTTGTACTTGACTTTGTCCAAAATCAAGGTTATAGTGTACCTCGTCAGTAACATTTATTTTGTAAACCTTAATACAAAACTAATATTTCTCTATGAATGTGGATTAAATATTCAGATCATTATTGATGGTTAACATTTTTACTTGAATCTGAATCTGGGACAGTAAGTTATTCAATTGGAAATGCCTAAATTGACAACTTTGATGTTTTATAGAGGAGTCTGACCTACATTTTATAGAGGAGATTGACATTCATCCTGGCTGTATTATTGTGTTTTAGCTTTTATATAATGTAATATAGTTAAAAAATTACTCATTCTTTGCTTAATATCTGACGCAGAATCAGCCTTATTGTTGTGTAGAGTTTTTAATTTGGTTGGATTATTTATTCAGATTATTTTACACTGGAATTAGAAATTGCTCAGTGATATTCTGACACGCCAGACCATTGGCACATTAGCACATTCGAGACTATAGGCACAAAACGCTTTCAACATCGAAATTAATTTGGAACACCACTAGAATTGGAACTTTACATATTTGGACTTGTGATTGAACTTTTAGGACTGTTTCGAATTTAATTCTCAATACTGTAAGTTCTTTTTAAATTTGTACTCTGTATTCTAGGAAAATAAGCTATTTGTTGAATTTTACAAAACTTGCTAATTTTCCCTTTTTTCTGTTAGTTCGTTTAAGACCATAGAGTCGGAACGCATAAAAGTTCCACATTACCGTAGTTGTAGGACATATTATATTCTTTAAAAACGGTGCCTTACCAAATTGAACTGATTTATAATTTCTCAAAAAGAAACATGTGAATCGGAGAAAGTAAAGAAACAAATAAAGAAATAAACGAAGGCGGGATGGGGAAAAGGAAGTCGAGTGATCAATTGTTGAAGAGTAATTCGTTTAGACACGCGGTTGCCACGCAGTTTCATCTGATGAAGAAATGGACAGTTTTTGCCCGTTTTTAACAGATGATTGGCACAAAATGAATCATTAATTTGTTTAGTGAATTCATGGAATAAAATATATGCATATTGTATATCGTAGAATCGTGCCTCAGTATTCGCTATTTAAAATTTCAAAGAATGTCTATGCCAGCTAAGCGCAGATTTATCACTAAATATCTGACGAACAGTCTTTAAAATTTTGTACAAAATAATGCCGATCCGCCATCAAGTATCTGATGATAGTACACATATAAAAATCAAAAACCTTAAATTTGCTGCTCTGTAAAAAGCAAGGTTTCCTTAATAAATAATATAGAATCCTATTCCCTGACTTCTCAAAAACCAATCAACACAATTAGTTCAAACTGACAGAGAGCATTTGACACAATAACGTTTAAAGGTTGAATTAGTGTTGCCAATTAGCAGTTAAATATGACTGGCATTCAATTAAAAAGGTAAAACGCAATCGAAAATTTATTAAATAAGAAACTCCACAAAACTGAACCACGTTTTACAAAGAGCATCATGGTATCAAAATTAGACAAAACCTTTTACATCAATTCTTCAATCAAACGCTAAATAAGAGTACCATATGTTGACAGAGTTATCCTTGGATGAATGCTTTTGAATTTTACACAGTTGATTCAAGTCCAAGGACAAATACGATTGACTTTGCTATAACTATTAAACATTTTGAAAGACCTCTCCTAAATAATCCGGAGACAGAACTTATTCAAAATAGTTCAGATCATTGTAGCTTCTATCCCTTTAAGTTTACACGATGCTGATTTGTTAAATAATTCAGCCGCCATTAACCCTGTTGACAATAGTCAAATCAAATAAGAAAGGTTAGTATAATGGGGTCGATGTCGATAAATACCTATTAAGTTTTGAGGGTTAAGACTGACTGAACAAGAAACATGATTGTTCGTCTGTGAAGAGAAGAGGTGTATTAACGCATATTTTAAACCAGAACAAGTGTTACTATGTTGCATTTTACTAGAAAGAAGACAGAGAACTTATCGAGTAACTGTCATTAAGCAAATAGAAACCAATCTAATTATTGGCATTAGATAGAATATAAAACCGGTCTGCACTGAATTCAACGAATTGAATGTAAGGGTATGGCGAATATTACAGAAGGACAAAAGCAATGGTTTGGCATTCAGATTAGTTCATATCATGTTATGCAGTCACGTGATTGGTTATTCAAGCACAGGAACGGAACATATATAGGTATAGAGTAAAAACATATTCATCGGCATTTGGAAAGACTAGCAAGTTATTTTAACCATTTACATTTTGTTTAACCAGAAAATTGGTTGTTGGTGGAAATTTTGAGAGAAAAAAATTACATAAAGGTTCTGTACATCATTTATCACTTCTCTTTTCATGCCAAAGAGACTCATAAATGAATATTTGATTTTATTGCAGAATGACAACCTTAACCATTCTATAAAATTCTTTGCTTCTTGGTATTTGTTAATGGTGGCATACTATTGTATTTAAGTTTGAGTTTAATCTCAAAGACCCGGGCTTTCTCGATTCCAATAAGAGTTATTCATAAAAGCATCAAATGTGAAATAAAATATGCCTTTGTATCTAAAATGGCGAAACTATGAACATACATTATAAATCTTGTGTGTCATACTACCATGTACATATATGTCCCTAATCCTACTGTCGAGTAAAATGTTTTTTTTTTCTTCTTCCAAAAATGCATGACACTTAAGCATATATCTTGTAATTCATGTTTCTATCCATTTTAATTGGAGCTCCAATTGGACGTTATGGAAATCTTACCGGCAAACAAATTTTATTCTGTACGCCCTCGTATTTCTTGCCTCTCTGAGGAAAACATAATCATTATTAAAAACGGTTGATGCAATATTGTGATTATAATGTTCGTATAATAGTGCTATTAATTTTCTCCCGTACGTCATTCAGTGATAATAAAAACAATAAAGTTATAGTTCAATTGTACCGTGGATTTGAACTGTAGATAAAGGATTAGCCTCGTGAAATCCATGCTTCAGGTGATATTATTAATGCAGGGGCTAATTTTATATTTACCTGAAAATGAATGTACATCATGTTTCGTAAGCTGAACTCATCTGGCCAGTAGCAGAACATTTATTAGATGTACGATAAGGAAGATCCAATGTAAAGGAATGTTCGTGACAGTAACGATGCAGTTTACAAATGAATAGACTGTGCTGGAACCATTTATTGTATTAGTTCTCTCTCTCTCTCTCTCTCTCTCTCTCTCTCTCTCTCTCTCTCTCTCTCATTTTTTAACTAACATTCAGCAGTAAGTAGTATACACTTAACTTAATAGGAGGCCCAGTTGGGCTTGGGATCGCTCATCGGGCTGACATATGCCTAAGAAATAGTCCAATGTTAGAACAGTATGCTAAATATTTTTGGGTTAGCAGAATGCTTGCTGTCTACATTCTTCCAAATCTGTCGAATGGTTATGAAATCTTTTGAAGGTTTCTCCATCTTTGTTTCTTCATCCATATTTCGCAACATATTATTTCTACAAAACAGAATGAGTCTTATAGGACATGATAGTTTATTAAATTTGGTTAAACCCTGTGGAGTTGTTTTGAAAACAAACATTTTAAAGTTGCTATAGTTTTAGTAACAGTGGCGAATCAACATTTTTTCTAATTTGTACAAAAAATAAATTTGCTGTCTTTGAACAAAAAAAAGTTTCAGAAAATATTGATGTTGCATCTCTTAGCCACAAATTTATTGCCTTCTTTTTCCAGGTAATTGTGACCGTAACCTCCTTGTCATTCTGTCCTGCAATAGTGCATGGAGATTTGAACTCACTTACAACCATACTTTTCAAAATAATAATGCGTTTTACGTTGTTTCCCAGTGTCGTGTTTCACCAGACTGCATCATAAATCATTAACAACAGTTTTTCCTGTGTCCTTCGAATATAGTTAGAAACGTTTGGCGTGAAACACCAGAGTCACCATATGAAGCAACATCTTCATTTGCAACACCGGTGTGATTTAAGGAAAATCAGTTGCAGTTTTTTTTTATAGTATCATTCATTACAGCTTTACTATCTACATTATAATCATCCTGTACAACTGTGAAGTTCTTTCATTTCAAAACATTCATTAATTTCTGATAGTTTTCGTTTGTTTAAATACCCAAGACTTTGCGTGGAAGACATTGATTTTTGTACATCTTCATAACCAAAGGCGAAGTGTCGCGGGAAGAAGAGAGCTAGTAAAGGAAAGAAAGAGCTGGGAAAATAGTTGGGAGATATGGAAGATAAAAAGAGCGATAATCCCATTCTCTGGATCTGAAGAGTGCAATTGTAAATGTAACACGCAGAGAGATGAAGGGTACACTTTTAGTACCAAAAGAATTGAAAAACTGAGTGTAAAAGACACCAAGAAGACAGAAAATGGTTGTTAATGCCATTGTAAAACAAAGAATGACGGAGTTTGTGGAAATTATAAAACTGTAATAACACCTTAAATATTTGTTCCTATTTATGGATTTAATTATGCGCCATCATGCTTTTCTGCCTTCAATTTATGCATAATAAACACCTCACAGCGTTATGTTATTCAAATATATTTTAAAAAATCAGGCTTATACAAGGTTTTTTGAATATCAGTTTCTATATAAAAGCATAATCTGAATCACTATAATAACGGTTTGATCTTTACGTTGGATATGAGGTAACCCGCTAATGTTTAGCTTTATTATCAGAATTTCGAAAAGAATTTAAACCTCTTCTTTACAGTGTTAAAAGAATCGAACCTTCGTGCCCTCTAGAACATATTTTAACTTTCAAATTTAAATTCCAACAGCGAGTTGTTTTACTCGGGATGCAAACATAAATTAAGGCAGCAGCATCATAAAGCTGTTACTTTAAAGAGAATGGGTGTGTTCAAAAAATAACCATGTGGCAGCAAGAATAAAAGATGATTGGTGGAAAAAGATGATCTGTCAATCATTCAGAAGAAGAAATTATCTGTTCTAATTGATTGACCCAATGGAACTGAGAAAGAACGAAAAGAAAAAATCCAAAGGGAGCAATACAGAAAAAAGCTGTCTTATGCTTTCTAATATATGAATGAAAGATTCAGAGAGAAAGATTTGATTATTCAGTATTTACGAAAGAGGGATGATTCCTTATTATCTCTGTGGTTTCTCATCCTAACACCTCTACTAAAATACAAGAGAAAACTTTAAAAACTGATGAGCAGGTAAAATACAAACACTTGTTGCCTGCAATTGTTATTGTTGTTCTTGTGTTTAAAGTCATTATTTTTATATAAAAATTTATAGCAAACAACTTTGTAAACTAATTAACAAAATTGCAATGTATGGTAATTTCACAAATCCTTACAACAGGGTATGGTAGCACAAGGAGGTAAATACTTCAGTCCAGCACATAATTGTATCATATATACAACGCGTGACGTGCAGATTGCACTTCCAAAGCTAAACTTATTTGTCTTCATTGTAGCATGTAGTTTCGTCTCGTTTTGTATGAAGGTAGAGGGAGCTGCCAAAAATTAAGAAATAAACACAGTAGAATGCTGATTAAAAAGATCATTATATCAAATGGAAATGACGATCATTTCAGGTCTGAATATCTAAATATCTATATAATATACAAAGATCTGTAGTTACTTGATAAGAACAAATAAAATTGAACAGTGCAGCATGGGTGACAATTTTGAGAATGTTACGATCAGGAACAGGTAGTGGGACTATTACAGGCTCCAAAGTTATACAGTAAACGGTGTATGCTAAAATGTTTATAAGGCCACTAGACTTTCAGATACTAACAAATTATTGCCCACATACCACTGTAGTCTTCTACAGCATTTCAAAATTTAACATAAAAAGCTTCTGACGGCGATCGAAAATGGTTAAGAAGACTACGAAGTGGAAAATATTTGTTTTCCGTAGGAGACTTCGGAATTACTTGCACAATCATTTAGTGAATAATATTGACACTTATTCATTTTCTCTTAATATTAAATGATCACCCATTTGAGATTCTCTTAATCACATAGTTTTTATTTTAATGGAAATTATTTAAAGAGAAAGAAGAAGAAATAATTTCGTCCTTTCTGACTCCGTTACTGCACCTTCAATTCGTTGCACATAAAAAATAGTCCCAGATGCAGTTCTACAACCTTTAACATTTAAAAGTAGATTTTTGTTTTACAAATTATTATTCAATGAGCAAATGTCCTTTCGAATACATAGCATATCTGACACAGAAAACATTTTTCAACACAGACTGTCCAATGGAAATTTCGAGTGATGTCACACTGTTTGACTCCGATTAGGTTAGACGGTCAATAGTCACACCTAAAGTGTCAGCATCATCAGGCATTCCAACTGTTAGATATTCATGTGAAGGGATAGTTATTGGATACAGAAACCCCAGATTTACAATAGTGTATCTATGACCAGATGTTTGCATTATTTGATCTGGAACAGAAGACTATAGTAGACAGAGACAAATTTTATTTAGAGTCGGAATTGCATTACATAATAAGAAACATTAGCTCATTTAAGCTATTTACCGCGTAAAAATGCTGTGGCTGGAAACATTTGTCAGTTGGAAGACATAGTTGAATTTATTTACTCGTGTAAGTCAACATTTAAACCACGTTTTTATAAAGGTGGATTCAATGTTATAGGTATAGCACCCACCCCTACCCCCAGTCGGCTATCAATTGACCGTTACCCTCAGTTTTGTTTGTTGTTCTTGTTTTTATTTCGGGGTTTTAAGCCATTTTTCAGCGCATGATATGCTATACATGGCATAACGATGACCTGTGTTGTAAATTGGTGATATTAAGACAGACATAACTATTTTTCCCATTTCCCCTTTGGCAATGAATTCGAAAAATGGCCACCAAAATGTCGATTGTAATAGCAAAAAGAACAAAACGTTTCAGAAGGCGGGTTAAGGAAAATTTCCCGCAATCGCAGCCAATTAGTAAAGATAGTACTGAGCAAGAATTTCATGGGCTCAGTCGGACCAATCAGTATCACCTAAAGTGATATGTTAACATGTTCTCATATCAAAAATATTAAACTACACAGACTATGTTTACAACGTACTGACTATGTGATAATTAATTATATCAAGTAAGTGAATTCATTCAACCTAATGTTCATTACGATTAAAATAATCTTTGCATATTTCTGACATTGGGAAACTATCTTGAAACGGTCCAAACCGGTACAGAGACGAAAAGACGATCGATGGAAGGTTATATATGGTATAAAATGGGAATGATTTGATTAACAATTGAAACGATCAGAAACGTATGGAAACGATACGCAAAAAAAGCCTCAGAAAGGTCGATGCAAGAAGAGTAGCCTCTTAAGATGGCATTACAATTACTGCCCAGTCTACAATGTAACATAAACATTTGTGTTCTGATAATTTTACTTGTTTATTGCAATACTGCAAGTAATTTTGACAGATATATTTCTGTTCGTCATATAAGTCAATCTGTGGTGACACTAGTCTTGAATAACGTGTCAATATAGTTGCATTTTCCATCTCTGTAGTCATTGGGACAACCATATTTAAATATAATTAGCATGTCAACATGGTTTACTATATATATATATTTCAGTCATTCTTACCAGTTTGTTGCTATAGTGTTCAACTGCTTCATAAATAACATGTCAACTTGAACAATACTTACTAGTTGAAAATGAATAATTACCAGTTTTGCTAGGTTATTTTCGGATAACACGATCTATGTTTTTAAGACAATCTATGTCGACTTAATTAGAATAATACTGACAGTCTAACAGGTGTATTTCTGTATTATAGTTAGATAAAACCACATTTTGTTCAGACCATACAAATATATAGAGTGCACAAAATGGATGCTGCACTTAGAAACATGTCCTAATCGCACTTATGTTTAATATAGTGTTTGCAGGGTTAAACGCATTGTAGAGCAGAAAAACACTGTATCATGCCAGCTAAAAATGAAACACTGTAATATTGCACTTACATCAATCAATGTCCAAACTCGAGAGAAATAATTTGTGAACAATTCATCGATATAGTAAGGAATTATTATAGGAAGCATGTTACTTAGATTACATGCTGTCTTTCTCTCTCTGTATATATATATATATATATATATATATATATATATATATATATAGATATATATATATATATATATATATATATATATATATATATAAACGTTATGAATAAATGGAGATAAACAGTTTTATTAATATTTTTATTTTGTATAATACACATTTGAATAAAATACATGTATATATAATATCTTGATATATTATTGACAAATGTTCACTATTTAATCAGAACTCAATTTATCTAATAAAAAATTATTAAAAAGTTATGGTGTGCATTATACTTATAATCATAAAATAAATAAGTATTCTATAAATTAGAATAATATAAAAATCTTCTTAACTATTTGTAAACAGGGGACATAATTAAAAAAACCCAAACAATCCCCTCCCCCCCCCAAAAAAAAAGAAAAATAAAAACATTAGATTAAAGAATGTCATAATAGTGTTTTGGAATTGAGACCTTTTGGATATACCGTATTAAGACGGTGAATCCAATAGGTTTCCTTTAGCAGACGTTCCATCTCAGAATCAACTGTAACAATAGGTTGAAAGGAAAAATCTTGCAAAGAATGGGAACTCTTGTGAAAATGTGCGGCAACATGAGATGAAAATATTGATCAATATAAATTTTTGTCTTATATATGTTGGTTTCTCTTTTTTTTTTTTTTTTTTCTTTTTTTTTGTATTATGTCCCCTGTTTACAAATAGTTAAGAATATTTTTACTGAATAACTTGACTAGTGAAAGTATAAACTAATATCAGAAAAATAAGTTCAATAATTCCTTATAAATGAAAGGGCATTTTAAATTAATTCTAAATATATTAAGATTAATTATTTATAGAATGCTTATTTATTTTATGATTTTAAGTATTATGCACACCATAATTTTTTAATAATGTTTTATTATATAATTGAGTTCTGATAAAATAGTTAACATTCGTCAATAATATATCAAGATATATATATATGTATTTTATTCAAATGTGTATTATACAAAATAAAAATATTAATAAAACTGTTTATCTCTATTTATTTATAAACGTTTATGAGATAGTGTTCAATACAGATTTACGTATCTTTAAGATCCAGTTTTATGTATTTTTATGTCTTAAAATATCATTAATCCGTGCTGTATATGCATATTTCCACGTCAACTATTCGTTAAAGACTAAGACAATTAAGTTAAAAATGTAAGTATGACGTCATCCTGTTTATGTCATATTGTCTATATTATTGATCACTTAGAAATACAATATATTTAATGATGTAATCAATGATATTGAATTCAGTTTGAATTCAGTCTGATGAAGCAATAAAGCGAAACCAGTCACATTCTACGTGTTGGTGTTGTTTATTTTATCATATATATATATATATATATATATATATATATATATATATATATATATATATATATATATAGAGAGAGAGAGAGAGAGAGAGAGAGAGAGAGAGAGAGAGAGAGAGAGAGAGAGAGTTTCCGCCTAATCAACCTCTTGTTGAGGGGAAGATACAACTTACAAAACAAACTAAACACGTAGCACAAAAGCTGAGAAAAAATCCTTTATTCTTTACATGCTTGAATGAATAGGGAAATATACAACAACAAAAAAAATACCTCGTCGTTACTTCAAAAGAAGATTACTCTGTCCTAATGGCTAAGTTTTTGCTTTTAGCTAATAGCCAATTAGTATTTCAGCATGTTGTTCATACTATTATACCTAGACTCATCAAGCTTAGAAAGGGGCTGCATCTTGATTAATACTACTCCAGCATCTCAAAAGCAGGTGACAGCGACCTCGTTTACGCATCATTGACTTTGGTTTAAATTTCAAACACTGTTCATAAAAGATGATTGTATGAATCTCAAACTGTACCACACCCTTACATGAATATAATTTCACTATCATCTACATTATATATTTTATTAACTAAGATTTTGAGTCACATAAGTTGTTTTTTTATTATTATTATTTAGTTTTGTTTTATTTGTTTACATCTATATTGTTGTTATATATTATTGTTTTACCTGGAATCATGGAACATGGTGAGATAATGCATTTTGACAAGTACTATGCCATCATCGCAATGCAAGTCATTGTGTGTAACCTATTCATTCTTTACTCACTTTGGTTAAATAGTGTGTTTCTATTGTTTATGTTTGAATCGATAAACTTAATCACTGTATACATCTCTTGTTGTACCATCTCCACACAACAAGAACAACTATAGCAACAAAATTAACATCAAACGCCTAAATTTTCAGCTCTTTCTCACACATCAATGCATTGGCTTTTGATAACGTCACTTGTCCTAAGTTGACCAATAGGCGCTACTGTCATGACGTCATACATATTGTATGGGTGCAAATTTCTGTCGATCTATGAAGAGCACATCAATTTGGGCAGGTGAACGATTAATTAGATTTATGGGGACCGGCGCGTGTTTAAATCACCATAAAGCACGGAATTTGTAATGGCTGCGTCAGGAGAGAAACGATTCTTAATTAAACATTGGTTTATTTAACCGTCAGACAGACTGATCTTGTATCGGAATTGTCAGATTTTGAAATTTTCCAGAATTAGTTATTTGGGAATTTAGAGGTCACGCAGACTACAATTTTGGCGCCTAGTTATTAAAGGCGGGAAAGCTATTTAATCCGGATTCGTTACGCTAGATAAGGGGCGTGATTCCCACACGAAATCCTTGGTTTTAATATGTCCCATCACAAAAATTTAGTCAGCCTACACTTTTCTGCAAGAGAAAACAAAGGTAGAAGACTCCGAGTTTGAATTTAGAAGAAATTCACTCATAAATAATTGTCCACGGGATCGGATGTCTGGAAAGTCAACGGACACGATTTTGGCGGTAGAAGCGAGCGAAGCTTGAAAACACAAGGTGAAATAGCTCTACGGGACGGATCCACGTATCGACCTATCGAAGTATCTACGTATCACGTAGTTACATATCCACCTACCCACACAAAGTTCAAGGGCCGAAAGAGGCGAGACAACAGAGAGTTTGGAGAAGGGAAAAGTGGAAAGGACCAAGACGAACAGTCCCAGAGCAGTTGGAGAACAGCCACAGTGAATTTGGAATGAACCAGAAATAATCAGGTTATAAAGCTGTACCAGGGCAATGACTTCGATTGTTCACTCGATTCTATAATGAACTAATTCTATCATTTAAAACAGATCAGCTATTTATATAAGTATATTTGTGTTCTGAAATTCGGTGAATGATTTGTTTCAAAAAGAAGTGTATCTTCCTAATGTAATGCATTGTCACGGTTATTTATGTAATTGATTAAAATTGTTATTTTTCATGAACGGGGCCTCGTATCATTCTGTTTTATATATCTGCTCAGATCTCTATCTATCCCACCTATAAGTTTCACACTTTATATTGATATTTACTCGATCCGGGCAATAACACCGAAGGCGATCACCCTCTAGATAACGATAACCAAAATTCCAGTACATCCACCCCCAACAAAGCGGGGGAAATACGTAACACATATTATGTTGTAACACGATGCACTGGCTGGCCGACATAGCTCAATAAGATCTACAAGCAGAAGCATGGCTCAATCTTACTCCGTTGGAGATGTCCCAGTCGAAATGTGCAGCCCTCATCAAATTTCTTCAAAAGGTGAACTTCATACATTGTCTTGTAGACTTCAGTATTCTGTGGTGTTGTTGTCATCGTAGGAAATCTCTTCATCGATATAAACATAGCAGAAAGCTAAAGCAGCTGACCCGATTAAAATGCGTATAGTATGGAAGTTAATTCAGAACAAGCATCTTAAGCGACATTATAGGTCGGTTTGAGTACAGCTAAGATAGAGACGGCGAGGTATATAGGTGGGCTAAACGATACGTGGATAATACGATCTGCCAATCGTTGAAAAGAATATCAATTAAATAGAACCGATTCCTCATGACACAATCCTCTTTGCGACAGGGTTTTCAAGCCTATGAATTTTATATGATACTATATATCAAGAGAGATCCGACAGAAAAAAGAGTTAATTATTTTAAGATGAGTTGTTATTAAAGGTCTACTCAGTTTTGGTCACTTGCCGAAAATGTATTGTGTGTCGGTGGCAATTTAGATTTACCCAAAGAAGATCCTCTATGACAGTGTTCCCCTTGTCTTTTCTTTGTCTCTTTTGAAGCAACAGCCAAGTCAAATATACGACCGTGACACTACTTTCTTTATTTCAGGGATATGTTGAATATTTTTTCTACCAGTCGTTCTCTGAAACGTATTGTCAAGAACTGCTTCTCATTCTCACCTCTACGAAGTACAGAGCTTTCGTACTACCCCCATCCACCATCCACCAGCGGCGGAGCCGGTATCGGCATCAGCACAGATAAAAACATGCTCCTCGGGTAAAAACTTTTCGTGGCTTTTGTGTTTACTACAAGCTACGAAATTCAAGACCCAAGAAACAGTCCTCAATCTTTGAAAATAATAGGACCCCTGTCGCAATCCACGACACTTAGCACCGACGAAAATGTAACTGTCTCAAAACCACGAAAATCGACAAGCACGAAAGTAAATGAATTCGGTGTACATATGTTCAGCTAAGCTGCATCTCAACCATCTTTCTTCCTAGGTCCAAGGCAGTATTTTGGAGTATGTTTTACATCGCCTACCCCACCTTGGAATGGGGTCGGGTAACACTGTACATGCATGTATTCATCAGCTGTATATTCTTAGTTAAGGTGTTGAGTTTCGGACAGTCTTTTTGCACACTGCTGGTATACCTGTAATCATGAGACTTCGCAAGTGAATGCAGTTTGACGAGTACTACCCTCTCATCACAACATTAGGTCAGTATGAATCATATTTCACGCTTCACTAATTTTGGATAAATTTTCTGTTTTAAGTTTATTTCTCAAGCCGTGTTCATGCTTAAATGATCAAAGCAGACGAATGTATGCATCTCTGTAAGAACCGCACTCTAACAGAATGTCACTGTTACCTAGATTTCAAATTTTTCTGGTATAGGTTAAGGTTTGGCGTTATGTTCGTGATAAAACAAATTATTTTGTACTCACACACACACACACACACACACACACACACACACACACACACACACACACACACGTGTGTGTGTGTGTGTTTGTGTGTGTATATGTGTGAAGTGTTATATCTAGATTCATTGAACTTTATGAGGGGATGCATCTTCATGAATATAACAAACTCATAATAAAACTTGTCATTGTGACTCGTGTTTCATGCTTTAATGACGTTGGATACATATTCTGTTTAAAGTGTATTTATCATGCTCCAATAATGCTAGAATCATCAAACTAGATGATCGTATGCACACCTATTAGTACCACACCCTTACAACAAAAGCTCAGTTTGACCTACACTTTACATCTTACTGGCTTAGGTTAAAGTTTTGCGTTCATCTCATCGCTGAGTAGGTTTTTTTGCACGCTGTATGATACTGTTATACCTAGAATCATGTAACGTAGTTTGGGTGTTGATCTTGATGAGTGTTACATCCTCTTTGCAAAAGTAGGACACTGTGACCCATATTGCAGGTTTAATTAGCTTGGGTTCAATCTCAGACTTCATGTCACAACCACCAAACTGAATGACTGTATGCATATATATTAGTACCACACCCTTATATATAAAAAGGTCGCTATTACCTACATTTCACATTTTATTGGCTTATGTCAAGTGACTGCGTTTAGCTCTTGGTATCATATATAATACCGCTATACCTGGAATCAATAAACTTGGTAAGTGGATGTATACTATACCGTCATCTCGAAGGTAGATCTTTGTGTGTGGTCCATGGTTCATGCGTAACAGTCTTTGGTTAAATCATATGTTTTACTGTTCATGATTCGATCATTAATCTAAATAACTGTATACATCTCTCTAAGTACTGCACCCATGCAAGAAGGTCACGTTGACTTGCATTCATATTTTATTCTTCTAGGTTACGTTTTGGTACCTACCTCATAACCACAGACGTTTTTGCATGATGTGTACATGCTATCCTATCTAGAATCATGAACCTTGGTGGGGGATGCATCTTGATGAGCACGTTTTCCTCATTTCTAAAGTATGTCGTTACGACCGATATCTTACGCTTCACTGACTTGTGAAACATTTTGTATTTGATTTACATTTCTTAGGCACTGTTCATGTTACAATAGTGAAATTCATGATGATACTTATCTCTGTCGCTACCACGCCCTTGCAAGCAAAAAGGTCATCGTGACCGACATATCATCATTTGCTGGCTTTGGCTACACATTTGCATGTAGCACATGGCCCCATTAGCTGTAGGCATGCTATATGCGTTCTATCCTACCTAGAATACTACACTTTGTGACAGGATTCATCTTAGTAAGTTTCACTTTCTTACTGGAAAAATGTGTCTCTCTGAGTTCAATATCCTCCTTCAATTACTGTCTTGAAACGTTGTGTTTAGATGTCAGCTATTGCAAATTCAAATTTCATTTACTGGGCGTTGTTTATGTTCCAATTAAAGAAACCCAACAAAAACTTCATAGTAGATTGATGCATCTCTGTTAGTACTACACACCGACAAGCAAAGAAGGTTACTGTGCATTACATTTTATGCTTTACTATGATGGGTTAAGTATTTATATTTAGCTTATGGCCACAGACTTCGCCATGCTGTATACATCATAGTCATTTAGTCATTTCTGACGAGTGCAGTTGGAAATATGAACACATGTTTTTTCCATGGCAAACGTATTAAGGGCTATTGGTAATGCACAATTTAGTGCAGGTGGATGGGAGATGGTACTCTGGTTGTGAAAAAATAATAATATAAAATTCTTACGTATTATTCAGTAAAATTCTCTGTAATAATTATAGCATGCTCTTCCCCCCCCCCCCCCGCAGTTTACGTGTTACCCCACCCCACCCCAACACAAAGCGATTTTAAAAACGAAAAGCATGAAGGATATAAAAATTCACAAATTTAGTTATTTCATTCATCAATTTAGAGTTTCTAACCTGATTGTCACCAGGGGGTCCTGAACAATGTCATCTGCGTGTTTCAGAACAAACGGGAATTTCTTTACTAACACTGCGCAATAACTATGTGTGCCAGTCTCTTTTTTCTGACAACAGATGTGATGTATTTCGCCGTTTTCGATAAGCACTGAATAATTCCTTAACTTTCCATACCTTTGGGAATAACATCTCATAGATCACGTGTATGAAAGAGTTAAAACTTTGAGTTTGTTCATTTCTTTTTAGAAACATTAAGACCAGACATTGCCAATACTGAATGCAGAGGACAGTTTCTTTCCTGAAAATAAACTGTTCTAGAAACTGTTGTTTACAAGGACAGCGTCCTTTTGGTTTGAAAAGCAAATAAAATGACAATTTTATAGGTCACGTGGAGACAGTCAGGTTAGAAATTATAAATTAATGAATTAAATGACTACCTTTTCTGCATTTTTACATCCTTGATACTATTCGTTTTCAAAAATCGGTACAGGGGTTACAAACAAAGGGGGTGGGGGTGGTAAGCGCATACTTTATTAGTGAATCTGTGAATAAAATAGCTATAAATAAAATAAAATCCATAGTTTTTGTCCATAAATTTTAAGCAGTGTAGAGCAATATGGAGATTTTCTGTATTGAAGTGAAAAGATGAATTATATTTATCAATCATCTATTTCGTGCCAAGAACCGACTTTTTTTTTTTAAATAAAAAAGAAACAAACTTGATAAATGTAACATAAATTGCTTTTCTGCACATACTCTTTGTAAATAAATGGCATCTTATGCAGAAATGAAATTATTGTCCAACTCATATCAATAAAATTGATGCACAAACTGAAAAGTAATAAATTCAAACAAATAATTATAGACTCATGAACAAATCGTATGAAATTTTTGCAAATACCCTTTGCTTGTTCAGGTTCACTCTCTTCTACGTCATAGAATCTTTCCTTTTCGTTAAGGTTCCGTGTCCTTCAGACTTCTAGACACCTTTGGACAAGCTTCACAAGAAAAGATACTTGTTAATTTTCCTCGGAGCTAAGAACTTCTTGCCTTCCCGCAGACACTTCGACGGTCTAATGTTTTGAAGGAGGATACGTAAAACTTTGAATTTCGTTTCGAAAACAAAGACCCCTTATTTCGCTTAGCCAGTCAGACATAAATTTATCTTACCGCCGTTATTAATACACGCCTATCGAAGATAGAATAATTCTTTCTATTCCGCCCTTCTTAATAACGATTTCTGGAAAATTTCATTTTGTGACACTTATTTCAAACGGCAGAAAACTGTTTCTGCATTATCTTAGCTTAGGCGGATTTCGAGACCTCAAATTCACCTTGCCTCAGCCATGTGTCTAACCGTTATCAAAATGGATTCTAATTTAAAATCAATCATGCCCCAAGCCAGGGACACTAGACACCATAGCCTAGCGAATTAATACTGTAAATAAGACATTGGTCAATTTTAATTGTTACGTGTCACTCTGATCGAGGCAAGATTCACTCAGTTATGTGTTGTCATAATATCTTACAAATTTCACACTGTTACACCCATGTTGATATTACTTTCTCTTGTGTTGGAGGAAAATGAAATTTCCAAGAGAGTCGCCATTTTGGATATCAGATTTACACCATTTACATATAAGACCAACTAAATTTTATATGAAGTCTTTAATTGAAATCCCTATTTTGATATGACGATCTATTTAGGAGCAGTAAGGATGACACGATTTTCAACAGGGTCATTGCGGCGGCCATATTGGAAATCAGATTGGCACCGTTTTCATTGATTACCATCTAGGCATTGTAAGAATTCTTTCAGTGAAACTCCATGCTGATATGCTTATTCATTCAGAAGAAGCATTGATAATTAAATATTCAAGATGTCTATTGTGGCGGTCATGCTGGATCACTGAGTGGTACTATATTCATTCAGAGCCAACTAGACACCATAAGAAAATCTCATGTCAGTATGACTTTATTCAGGGAGGGGGAGTATTAATAACAAGATTTTCAGAATGTCTGCCATGGCGTCCATATTGTATGTCTGAGCAGAATGATTTTCATTTAGAACCATCTAGACCTCTGGATGAATATATGTATAACGTTTCATGACAATCCTCAAAGCAGTTTATCACTACGATAACAAAATTGTGCTGATGGACGGAAGGACGGAACGCGGAAAACAGATCATCCCATAAGTCTTCCGGTCTATGACCAGAAGATCTAATAAAAACCAAATATGTGTCCGCAGGAAACCGTACATATCTGCCTGTGAGATCAATAATGTCTGGTTCTTTCAGTTGACCAATTAGAGGACAGTATTACATTCAGTGCGAACCGCCCCAGCAGCCTAAATGGTTAGAGCGTCCAAATGACTTAAAAAATGAAGTACTCTCGGCGGCTAAATATAAATCGAAACCCAAAACACGGCAATCATTTGCTTCTTAATGAAAACTTCGTATTTGGGAAAGAAATAATTATACCTTATTGCAAAAAAGTGCTTCATGCTATTTTAATAGCTCAAACAAGTTGAAGAGAAGTAGTCATGAAACCAATTATTAAAACAGAAGACATTAGTTCAATCAAAACTTAATAGTGGCACCACACTCGTGAGTTGCTTTTCAATATTATTTACCAGAATACTTTACAATAGAATATATATTTAGGATGAAAACAATATGCATAATGCTTAAATTGGTTTCAAAAAGGGTGTAAGAACTGTCGATGCCATTTTTGTTTTTGTATAGCATTCAGTGAGGGTTTAGGTTTTTATTTTATTCTTAGCTTTGGATGTAATATATACAAATGGGCATTGGTTTAAGATTTTCAAACGAGGTATTACTGGTAAAGTGATCACTGTTTAGCGTCCTGTTTATAATGTGAACATGTCATGTATTTATACATATTGGTTTTTATTCCGATTCTTTTTATATGTGCCTGGGTGTTAGACGAGGTGAAGTACCATCACTTATTTGTTCTTTGTTTTTATAGGAAATTGAGATGTCATTATGGGGTTGTGGACACCATCAGAGGGGGTGACACCAAAATGACTGTCTATACAATTTTTTAATTTTTGTGCAGTAAGGAGGACCATAGAGGTGACACCACTGGAGTTACCGCACTGGGTCACTCCAACCCTAAGGACGCCACTGATGACCATCGCTAGCTTGTGCACGGCCATATCAAGCTGGAACACGACCGTCGCTAGGTGGGGAACAAAAGGTTCTGTTTACAAGCCAGAGGAAGGAGAAAGGTGGAGTCCATACAAGAAAGGGGAAAAGATTACCATTTACACTGCCTACACGTTTCACTAGTCCTCTCTCCTAGCACCATTCACTGATGTCAAAGTCTAGTCCTCTTCGGCATGCTTTTGCTGCTTTTGAATGACAATAGTTGGTGTTTTCATCAAATAATTCAGAAAAAGCAGTCTTAAAATTAGTTCAACTTCTTGGCTTAATAAAATTCTTGATTTTATCTTTATGTTCTGCATGGAACTTCAGTATTATGTATTGAGTTTTGTTTTTCTTTTCCATGGTTCTTCTATATTATTTAGACGTTTGTAGTCGTACTGGAAAAGTACGCAATGTTTAATAGTAAATGATAAAGCGGAGTCTTACGCACCAAGTTTTTTACCAGGCATGAACCAAACAACGCTGGATGACTGGAAATGTCCACTAACACATTTTATTTGCTCCGGACTCATTAAGTATTTTGCAATTATTCAAATTTACAAGAGTTTCTTTGGGACATGAGTATTTTGACATCAATCATTAAAAAATCTATGTACGTTTTAATACGGTACATACAGACGATGAGAGTAAAAAGTAGTAAAAATGAGATCGCAAGCAAAACCCTTATTTCTCCTCCGTGCTCCATTTGCGATCTTTGCATGGAAATAAATCGGAACTAACACAAAATGTTAATACGACTAAGCGTTTTGGTAAGATTTTTAGGATCTAAGAAACAAGAAAAATAAAAAATTAAAACGTGTTTGTAAATCGGACCGTTGTGAATATCATGTAAATGGTTGTAACTGGTACTCTCTGAAGATTATATGCGACAAATGAGCATAATTACATCAGAATTACATATTTTACAGGATAACCCAGTGGTGTCACATATGAGAGTACGAAATTCTACCCCCTCCCCCTCCCCGCCTGTAATGCTTATGCGGATGTTTTAGAAAATGGTTTCACTCTCTGTTTTATAAGAACTGTTTGTCGTGGATATAATCCATCCTGTAATTCTGTGCTAATTGTTCTTGCTATTTACTTGGTCCCACCTAATGCATTTCTTTTAAACTTAGGCTAAACAAGAAAACAAGTTTTAAATACATGTGCAGTTTAATCAGTTTTCAGACACTTTGGCAGAATATCTGCGTTCTATGAACACATTTTACTTTCATATCATTTATTTATTTAACTGGCCTTATTAGCCGAACTCGTCCTCTCATTTTCTGCTGTAATTATTTCCATCTTAGAAAGAGTGTAGACCATCTACACTTACCATACAGACAGTGTAAGCAGATACTAATGAAGACTTAAAGTCTGGTCAAAATGGCAGAAAGGAAGTGGTGACTGTCTTGCATTTTAAAGCAAATGGGTTGAGCTCCAGATGGCCGAGTGGTCTAAAGCGCTCGCCTTCATCGCTCACTGCCATCTCACCTCTGTCTGTATGAGTTAGAGTCTCGGGATCGGCCAATGTGGGTATATAAGAAAGTTGATGAAAGCTGCCCGTGGGTCGGTGGTTTTTCTCGGATTCCTCCTCCACTGGTTATATTAGACGTCGTATATTGCCTATCTTACACTGAGAAATGTCTTAAACCCAAAACAACAGCAAGCAAATTTGTTTCAAATGAAAACACACTCTGATATATGCACTAAGGGCGCACATAATTCACGCTTACGGTAAAGAACCAGAAAAGTGGAATGTTATAGACTAAATCAAGTCAAATATAAGTTCCAGAATTAATAAAATATGGTGTCCCTCAAAATAATGGTTTATCAAGATTAAATGGAGGATGATCATGCAATTAAGGAGTTTGAATAGGAGTTTCTGCCTTTTACTGCAGTCCCATTTATTTAACTGAGACTGTAAAGTTTTAAATAATGTTGAGTGACCAGCAGTATGCTTATCAGTTACATGCAAACGTCATTAGGCAGACTCTGATAACAGTCAAGTCTTATTCTACTGGGTTGCTTTTTGGGTTGTTTTTGCAGTCTAAATATAGAGATAGCATCCACCATCCAATAATATATCTGTTTGAAAAAAAGCATTAATACTCGGTAAAACATTTTGCACAGGTCTAAATTTAAACGAGCATGAAACGGTTTAAATTGCCCTCATTGGCTTAAGATTCTGTCTGTGTGAGTTAGAGTCTCGGGATCGGCCAATGTTGGTATATAAGAAAGTTGATAAAAGCTGCCCGTGGGTCGGTGGTTTTTCCCGGATTCCTCCTCCACTGGTTATATCAAACGTCATGTATTGCCTATCTTGCACTGAGAAATGTCTTAAACCCAAACAACAACAAGCAAATTTGTTTCAAATGAAAGCACACTCTGATATATGCACTAAGGGCGCACATAATTCATGCTTACGGTAAAGAACCAGAAAAGTGCAATGTTATAGACTAAATCAAGTCAAATGAAAGTTCTAGAATTAATAAAATATGGTGTCCTTCAAAATAAAGGTTATGGTTTCTCGAGATTAAATGGAGGATGATCATGCAATTAAGGAGTTTGAATAGGAGTTTCTGCCTTTTATTGCAGTCCCAGTTATTTAACGGAGACTGTAAGGTTTTAAATAATGTTGGGTGACCAGCAGTATGCTTATCAGTTACATGCAAACGTCATTAGGCAGACTCTGATAACAGTCAAGTCTTATTCTACTGGGTTGCTTTTTGGGTTGTTTTTGCAGTCTGAATATAATGATAACATCCACCATCCAATGACATACCTGTTAAAAAAAACCCCTCAATACTCGCTAAAACACCTTGCACGGCTCTAAATTTAAACGAGCATGAAACGATTTAAATTGCCCGCACTGGATTAAGATTCCAATCTTACCGTACTATATAGTACAAGTTATGTAGATCATGCTGGCGGTCTGTAATGCGTATGATTTTTTTAGCATTTGAGTATATATAATTTTACGTGGCGGTTATTCACTTTAATAAGATCATCATACATCCATATTCCTCTGGAAGGTTATTATTAACACTCCGAGAAATGCATACGGCAAAAAACAATGTGAAAGTACGTAGACATTTTTGGACGAGGTCAACACAGAGATGTGATCCAGGACAAAATGGATTGAATGTGGTACACTGTGATGCTAGAATGAAAGCTGCGCATGTTGAAAAAATTCATACTATTCATAATGATTGACCCGACGTTCTCCTTTTTTGAGCCATATAAGTAAGTGGCCACCAATGTACAACTCCATAGCGATCAAAAAGTTCTCTCTTGAAGTTTTTTTTGCTGACATTTATGATGCAGCGCATTCAACAATCAGGACTTACCTGAGTTTGGTTAGGCTATATTAGTATTAAACTTTACAACAATATTTCATTTCATGTTAGTAAATGCGCATACTTAACAACCTTCAAATACAGTTTAAGCAACAATATAGATTGCTCCTTATTAATCGCATTACACTTAGGCATTTAAGATAATAGTTGTGTACATATGTACAAAAAATGAGCCTATTTTATTTCCATGCGCAAAATTTATCCTTACATGATGTTGAGAAGCATTGATGTAACCTAATATGACTCATGGAAGAACACACTGATCAATGACAGACGCCATTGTGCTTACGTCATTAAAACCCATTGCTCCTCACAGTTGAGAAAGTGCAGAAAGATCTTGTCCCAAACTCTAAACCATGGCACTTGATTTGACGGAACACAGGAAGGTGTACATAGAACGCAAAATGAAGTACGTCCTAAACATCGGCTTTGTGCTCCTCGGGTCGCATGCGTATTGCAAACTTCATGTTTTAGCAACAAAATGTCAGAGAAACTAATCTAAATATCAAAGATTTATGTGATCCTGAAAGCATAAAATACAGGCTACAGTGACCTACCTATATTTTTGGGTGATTTTGATTGGATCAATACATTTTTAAATATAGATATACATAACAATACATATATTAAACTTTAATGTCTATGCTGGAAAATCAAATTTCAGTAAGGACGAGACTCGTAGATTCCGCCCAGAACGTGTCATAGTGTTATGAATATTTTATAACTCTTGATGCATGACTATCCATATTATGTTTCATTCTTGTTCATGACTGTAAATGGTAGTGAATATCTGTAAAGATGATATTACATAGTCACTTTTGTACACGGATATAAATTCTATTTCATGATATTACATTGACTGAGGATGCATAGGATCTATAAATAAATGTTGTCAAGTTCTAATAATGAAACCTGTTAACAAGTTTAGGGTAATTTCTCACTGGCTGGTAGGGAGGTGTGGGTTCTTAGAAGAATGAAGTTATTTCCCATTGGATGGGTTAGGTTGCATGAAATAGTTGTTGTAAAATATTAGATTGAAAAGTGAGATCCGTTACGCGGGGTATATTGTGACATATTGTCATAAAAGACCAATGAATGTGTATGTAAGATGAGAACTGAGCAATCAATTCATTCCTATTTTGGATTCTTCTTTCATGTGTTAAAATTAGTTTGCAGATGTGTTTAATTTTGTGCGTATATGATTTGAAAGGAGTCATTTGTGTGGCTTAGTCGTTGGAATTAAAAAGTGTTCATTGGACAGGAACATTATTCTGGGACCATTGTGAATTATTCCAAGGAGTTCTAGACAATGTCATTGTGATACGTACATTCTAGGATCTGAAATACATTTGAACATTTGATTATTTTGGACTTGAATAGAACCTTTTAGGATTATGTTGGATTCACACCATAATAATGTAAGTTCGTCTGAAATTGTCATTTTATAACTTCGACACATAAATTATTTGTTACGTTTTACAAAATGTATTGGTTTTGCTTCTTTCTGTTACTTAGATTATGACCATAGAGTCCGAACAGACGCGATTATGCTTCTTCCCCTAGTGAAGTTTTAGTTCATCGATGTCCTCCATGGAAGCTGGGATCAATTTGTGCAAGTAGAGCCATATCGAAAAGAACAATTTAATTCGATACGGTAGCTGTGAAAAAGAAAACAAAAGATGTGCTAGATGGAGATACTGTCAAAAAGCCAGCAAGCAGGAATCCTGTTTTACTGTCTTTAATACATCTAACTATTACTCGTAAATGGACATGACAACCTTCAAATGAGAGGTTTCATAACAACTTAGCCGTGAGGCAACACACTGAAATGATCTATTCGACATTAAAAGACACGCACAGGGCAGGGCACATTGATGAATAAATACCGACGTACCTCCTATCTGTTGACCATAATGCTTATTTACTAATATAGATAAGAATGAGAAAACCGGAAGGTCACTTGTTTCAGGAAAAGACAATTCTACAAAGAAAACTGCATCCATACATTCAAGATACTACTGGTTAACTTAACAAAACCCCACGAAAACTGACTTTCCAGGCAAGACTTTTCTCTTCACTATAGATAGCTTTGCCTTATACGCCAACGTTTCAAATGAGGGGAGAATGAAAACCTGCAAGTGAGCATGACATAATTAGTCTGTTCCTTCCCACCTACTGACAATTTTTGTCAGGCTTTTTAACTAATTATCTTCAGTTGAATAATTTTGTGTTCAGTTTCCATAACTTCTTTCAAATCAAGGAAACTGCAGAGGGCACAAAATGGCACCGTCATATGCGAATGTGTTCGTGGGAAGCCTGGAAAAGGTTGTTGAATAATGCAATCCATAGATCTCTGAGCCGACGCAGATTCATTGACAACATAGAAACAAAATGAATCAAAACGCATTACAATTTGAAAACATTCATTGAATTCGGTGTAACTTCCATGCTACGATTAAATGTCAGTTGGAGTCATTAAGCAGTCCGAATGTTTTATTGGATACTAAATTTACCTCCTGGAGGAGAACACTGAAAATGATCTGTATTGAAAATCAACTGACTCTCACCAGTAGTTGCTACCTACGGGCTGTCATCTCAAGCATGTAATGATATTCATTATAACGGCATGTGGCTTCGAAGGCGAGAGCACGGAGGAAAATACATCGACGTGACTCTGAACAAAGCAAGGTTCCTTGGAAGAAAATCCCCTTTGAAATAATAAAGAACATAAACCAAACAAGAAACACAAGTAACGCATCCACTTCGTAGCTACTTTCTATCTTTATTCCCCAAATTTGCAACAGATCATTTGTAAGCAACGACACCAGATCGAGACCAAATCAAATGTTCCTAACACTGAAGGATATATTTCTAAAGGTTCCTATGGCTGATTGCCTTAGACTTAAAAATCTCAAGGACTATCTGGCACGTGCCAAGGTACCTTCGGACAGATCACATATGCAAACACATACGATTGCTAAGACAAAAGCTGTCGAATCTGCAATCTGCTCGAGACGAAATATAATCTGTCTCTTGACATGCAAACGTTGTGCCATTCAGTGGTGGTTGCCCTGGGCGCCAGAGGTCTTAGGGCGCCAGAACCACGAGCGCCAGAGGTCGTGGGGCGCCAAAACCCTTTTGGGCTATCTTCGTCGCCCCGGGCGCCATTTACTCTGGGGCCACTGGGGCCGTTCAGTAACCGTTTATTTCAGAAAAAGATTGAGTAACCACATGAACCTCGTTCGCAACAAAACGCGAAACTCCCCATCCAATTCAATTTTAATTTGACATTCAATAGAGTTTTTCTAGATGCAGCCGAAAGTAGACCAAGCCCGGGTTGACCGATGTAGAATGCACACATAAGGAGTGATACTGAATACTGAAACTGAGAACTCATGGGGAATTCATGATAAATAAAAAAATCTAATCTTCCAAATTCGATCATATGAAAACATGATTCAGGCATTATTTTGACATCTGTACGCAAGTGCTGCGACAATATTTACCAAAGTAAATATTCCTTAACTCTTTATGTGAATTATTATTATTATTATTATTATTATTATTATTATTATTATTGTCTTGTTCAGCATCCGGCGACGATATTCTCATGCGAAATTTCCGTTACTACCTCCTCCACGCATAACTTGACCGGAATATAACATCTTTAGTACATATTGAAGTATCTGGTCTTAGATTAGTTTTGTTTTCGCCACGCATAGTTTCTGTCCTTTGTCCTTAGCCTGAAATTAGGTCAAAACAGTTTTGTTTTTCGTACGATTAACACATATCTACACATACTTCCACATCGTTAATTAATTTTAAAAAAAAAAAAATAATATTTTGTTATTCAGGCAACAGCACAAAATAGACTCGTATCTAACTCATTTAGGACTGTCATTCAAACATTTAACAGTCTATGTGTACTCTCGGGTTTCCATTTTAGTGTTTGTAGTTTCTTCCATCGAGATCCTCACCGTATATAGGAACATACTGCACGTCATGAAAATTCAAATGCACATGCGTTACTTACATTGGCCCCTTGGTATGCTCCTACACACAGGAAATAAACAAGAGGCTTGAACATTGGAGTGGTGGGGAATCCTCCAAAATAATATTAATATTATCAAATATTATTATTTTTACTTGAATAAACGTTCATTTACCTGAAAGTGAATACAACCAAATATCTTTACGATGGTTTTAAAGCATATACATATACATGGACCAGGGCCTCCAGTATAGCAGTTTAAATTTTGATTGATGAAATAAGTCGGGTCCCAAGTGATTGGCATGTGTCTTACTGTTAAACACGTATATGTATTCCTCTCGAGAAGCCTTATTATTTGTGTAGGTAACTTCATACATTACAACACGTCGTCGCGTGACGAGGAAGCACGGACACACATCAATAGATCGATACACTGTCATTTCAGTACTCAGGAGTTATCTGTATAAATTCCTGCTTTTTACCAGTCCTTGCAGGCACAAGCCACTCACTGTGCTTTGTGCAATTTTTCATCAGAAGATATCACTATATGGTACAGTACACGGGAGTTCCTATAACTTTAAACTGGTATGTAATTCAATATTTTGAAATGCTTTGCTTGAGTATTCAAAGCATTACATTCCTTAATTAACCATCTACTTATATGTCTGTTTCTAATTTATACATATTGTTTTGAATTCACCATTTGATCTCTGTCTCTCTCCGTCTCTCTCTCTCTCACACACACAGACACACATACACACTCACACACACACACACACAGACACGCTAGTCGAAATTTATGCACGATCCCTCGTTGAGATTGAAATGTGGAATTTTCCACTACACTCTGGGTCGAAATGTTAACATATGGCAGCTTTTCATATTAATTTGGAAACTGAGTTGTCGGTTAAGTTTCTTCAGATAGTATTTACACAATTCGAACAACACACGGTATCGCGGAATCTCTCTCTCTCTCTCTCTCTCTCTCTCTCTCTCTCTCTCTCTCTCTATATATATATATATATATATACGGTTTATTTGCCTTTGTCCTAAAATCCTGACTCGCATTGCAACATAGCGAAGCAGTACACACATTTGTGATAGTTCACTTTTATCATACGTTGTACGTTTTACACAATCATAACGATTTATTTACGTGTTGACAGTATCAAGGCCTTTGCTGACTGTGCAATATATTGTTCGTCATTGTGAACTAGTACTTCTTGTATCTATGACAATGACAACCACATGTGTTCTGCCTTTGTTTTTTTTTTGACCAAGGTTTATCTGTCTTAAGATCGCTTTGTAACGTTTTGGACTTCTGTGAAATTTTACATATAAGAAGCATAATAATTGAATGGGAGCGAATTTGAAGACAGGGGCAACTTGTGTACCTTTTGGCCAACTTTACTGGTTATCAAATACAAGTGACGAAAAATCCTGTTTTGTTCCTCTATCCAGGGCTTATAGTGTTGACATTGATTAAACGAATATGGTACCAGCTGATTGACAAGCGTCTTATGGCGAACGACTCGCTCAAATGCCATCTGACTTGAACGTCACTGTACAAGTTAGTTACACGCACACTCATGACAAAGTTCTTTATACGTGTGACTATCATTCGATATCGAAACGCTCCTCACTGAGATTTCTAGTTCTTATGTTTTGTTTTCTTTTTGTCACCATACTTGTGAACATTCAGGCCGCTAACTATATGATACGTGTTATGTTTCTACGCCGTTAAGAGGGTTAGCAATTCATGTCAGGTTACAAAGAAGTTGTACGAAAAGCATTTGAATGAATTGAATTAAAAGAGTTTAAACCGAATGGGATTTTAAGATATGTATTTATGATTTGGGTACTGTAGCATCACGTGCGTGCATCAGACTTTTTCATGCCTTGAAATTTATTAAGCTCATTCCTTAAGGAAGTTTCTTTTTAAATTACATTTTATTCAATCTAATTTGGTTCTCTCTCTCTCTCTCTCTCTCTCTCTCTCTCTCTCTCTCTCTCTCTCTCTCTCACACACACACACACACACACATGCGCGTGCTGTAATGATACAGAGTCACACAAAACCCATCATATGGTCTCGATAATCCCGTTCAAGTCTATACAGTCCATCAGTCTGTCTACCATTTGTCTGATTTGAATCATAATACAATCATGCTGTTTTGAAATCATGTATGTAAACCTGTGCCGTCTGATCCCCAAAGCCACTAAGATAAAATTAGTTAAGGTTACAGTCATCGACGGAAACTTTCCACACGCACACCTATTCCCATCCTCACCCACACCACCATTTGCCACCCAGCTTCATAATGACTTTAAACTGACGTCCACATATTCGATTATTAGGGCGTGTTTTGTTTGTTGTTGTTCTTGTTGTTTGTTAATTATTGTCAGTATGTGTAATAATAAGGTAGATGCAGTTATAAACGCTAATAAAACAAGTATGTCATTGGGGCATACGGAGATAAATCGGGAATGACTTCTTCCTAAACGAAATAACAGAAGAACTTTCAGTAGCAAGATTTGGTAAAATTCGTTCAATGTCGAATTAGCATAAACAAACCATTTATCAGTGAACCAGGATTTTTTTATCTTTTTTATGTACCATCACAATATAACTTTTTAAATTAATATTATTTATATGGTCTAGTAAATTGTTCCACAAATTAGAGTAGGAATATATTTTATTCAAATTATTTAGGGGTCAGAATTTAAAAAAAAAATATCGGAAAGTCCACCGCCCCTGAAAGTTAAATGGTCGGTTCCATTCATATAAATCATTTTAGCACAAGGTGCCTTTTAGAGTTAATATCCACGTGATAAATCTATCTTCCGGGCCCCAATACTCTTTCACAGTCGTGTATGCCCGCAGGCATTAGTACTAATTATTGACATGCGGAGAAATAACTGTCACAGCAATGTTGCATGGATGTTAAATGTATGCAGGTCACATTTTCTGTAATGCTGCT
>JAECUM010046400.1:0-14350 GCA_016617855.1 Megalonaias nervosa
TAATAAATTACCCTCCCTCGTGCTTAAATATGTATTTGATTTGTATACAGGAATACTTTCAATTAAAGAAATTAGCCATTCGATAGCCAATGACATTCGACTCCGTTGTGGTACCTATAATATCTGCATATGTGTTGGCTAAAGAGCTCTTATCACAGCATTGTTTAAATGGTATTAATATTTCGATTAGGTTCCATTAACTACCTCGGACACATAATTTTGTTTTAATCTACTACGTGTCGCTCATGTTTATATTTGGCACTCGCTTGCGTCCAAATTCATACCAGAATTGCCCCTGAGAAGGCAAGTTGTGCATCTCTTATTAAAACTGTAGTGCATACACTTTGCATATTAATAAGTTCGCAAATTTAAGTATGTATACAGAAGAATTACAAATGTTCAATCGTCAGAGAGAAATTGTATTTGTTTATTCTTGTTTCGGAGGTAAAGCTTACTTTATGTTATTAATCCGAAACAAAATCCTTATGATGATGTTCGATGCAGAGAGATACAATGACTGTAAAGTACAGAGTGTGTGAGGTACGTCTTCAGAATCTAAATCACGGTTTTGTCACTGCGTAGACCTAGACACCGGTTTCTTATTTTATATGAGATGAGTCTCCAGAAAAGATAGAATGACAACAAGGCAAAAGATACAGAAAGATTAATTAATTAAAATGTATTTGTTCCAGTGCGCAATGCTTCCCGTACTCACGATTTCATCAATGACACAATTACAGTGGCGTAGTAAATTATAGCTCGATATTATCTCGTTACTTGTATTAAAAAAGATATTTTGTTTTCTAAAATAATATATCAAATAGGAAACAATCTTTCCCACGTTGCGCAACCTGAGAGACAAACCCACGCTGAAGAGTTGAGATGTCAGTGATCTGTAAAGACAAGCACATTAGACCACTCGACCCCACCCCACCCCCGAAGGCCCCGCAGTATCATTCAGTGAAGCATTAAGTCGATCGCAAACTGCACCCTCTCTCTCTCTCTCTCTCTCTCTCTCTCTCAGGCTAATCTCAGAGCCAATATATAGCCTACATCATGTTCGCAGCTAAAGCTACATCAGGGGAATTCGTTTCCCATCACCTTTAGGATAAAGTAAGCTAATCCCACAATACGAACACACAAGCAAATTAAACGATTCTCACACCTGATATTGTACATATTATTCAACTAAAATGCTGTTTACAGGGGAATGTATTTTTGGTTTACAAAGAAGATAAAATCTATGAAGGGATTGTAATTCGTGTACTTAAAGCCAATTTTCTACACAAAGATTAGTGGACTGAAGATAATCGTTAAAGATAATTTTCAGGTAATAGGCTTTTTATATAAGAAATCAGTAAGATGTAAACATCAAACTGATTGTTATTTAGGCCAAAGGCTGATTTAACTGCATTATGGGAATTATTTGCAATACATTACAATGGGGATTGCTTATTCATGATGACTTAAGCTTAGTAGCATCCCCAAAAGTTTCCTTCCACTCAGTTGCGTCAAAGAAAAATATCTCAAATATGAAATTCATATGTTGTTATGTCCTGTGAGAGAATAAATAAAGTTAATAGACATATCTTATGCTTACACCAACAATTAAAATAATAAAAGTTGTTCGAACAATGTGATCTTCATATTCAAGTGGTCTCGTTCTGGAAGGTAAGTGAACTATTTTGACTCGTATATTTAGCAAATGAGATTATACATATAAGCTTGCAAATGTAAACTGATTTTTGTTCGGTATGGTCAGGTTCTCTCTCTCTCTCTCTCTCTCTCTCTCTCTCTCTCTCTCTCTCTCTCATACACCTTTGGCAGAGGTGAGCTAGAAACTGGATCAACAACAATCCAACACCAACCCCCAAACACCAACAGAAAAACACTTGATCAGATATTTTGATATTTTATTGTCTAAATCATACTGCATTGTTCAAGATGTTTTACAGAAATATTTAAGGACAGTTCATGTATGTTTCAGTTCGGTTCGCGTCAAAATGACAAAACACTAGGTTTTTTCTAATGCTTAAAAGTACTGGGTAATACAGAGTTCCCAATAGGATTTTGAAAGTTGCAGTAACGATACATCTTGCCTTGCGGAACATTCTATGTGCATTAATATGTGTTATTAATATATGTGTAGTCAGATTCCTAGTGCTCGTTATTTTTTTAAACATTTAATGTTGTAGTAAAAGAACGAAAAATTAAAGCATTTGATTACAAAGATAATTGTAAATGTCTGTGTGTGTGTTTGTGTGTGTGTGTATGTATCTGTGTGTGTGCCTGTGTGTGCGTTTGAAATTGCTTCGAAGCATTTAAACAGCCCATCGGGCATAATTTGATAATTTGAAATTTAGTGGATTTGAGAAATAAGAATATTTACTGAAAAAAATGACGCTTCATTTGACAGAGATGTCATTAATATTAAAATAATTGCAATGGTTTGAATCAATAATATAACAAATTAAAAGATTTATACCACTAAATAGTTGATTATTTCAAAAGAAGAAGGAACACGTAAAGATAGAGAAACAAGTTCGTGAATACGTAGATTAACGCATTTGCATTACAGATTGCATATTGTTTTATATTGCATATTGTTTTCTACTAGTAGATTGATTACCTTCAACATAGTTGTTTCAAAAATATTTTAATATCTGGTTAAATATATAGATATATGTGAAAATAATTTTAAGCCTTAAAAAATAACAACATTGAATTGTTTTCTATCTTGTTGTTGTTGTAATGATTATTATTATTATTATTATTTTTTTTTTTTCACAATATTAAATGTAGTAACCACACGTGTGACATTTGTAATCTGTGAGAAAGGAAAGCAAAATGTTTCTGTTCTGTTCTGTAATGCAGACAAATATCAGACCAGTAACAGGCTCTCCTGTAAATCGATAAATCTAGAATTTACTCCTATGGTGGACATTGCCTTCTCGATGATGATCCACTGGGCTTTGTATTTTCCAACTGTGGCTAGGTATAACATACACAATTTTTCCACTTTCTTACATTTCCTTGCGGACACACACACACACACACACACACACACACACACACACACTTTCTCTCTCTGTCACACATGCAGACCAAGAAGACAATTTAAGTGCATTTAAGCAAATGTTTTGCATCCTGACAAATGTAAATAAATTTTCATTTACCTGGACAGTTTGAAGTGTTATATTACCATTAGGACAATGAAAGGCTTCTTTATAATTGTGATATTGACAGTGAAACTTACATGTCATAAACAGAATATATTAAGTGGTTTAGGCAGTACGAAGAAATGGAAACTGTGACCGAAATGTTTGAACATATTTCAGATGTATTACGACTCTATGGTCTTAAAATAAGTAATAGAAATGATTTAAAGGCAACCAGCTTTGTAAACTTCAACATATAATTTAATTCCCTAGAATACAACATGAAAACAATCCAAAGAACTTACGGTCTTCCGAACTAAATCCCAAATAATCGTAGAATTACATACATAAGTCCTAAAGATTAAAGATCTGAATAGATTTTAGTGGAAATCCAAATTAAATTGAACGCTAAAAGTGTTGATGTCCATGTAGTGACCCGAGTCGCGATGATGTACCAACAGTCTTTTGTTGGATCACAATAATACGTTCCATGACTAAATCCTTATTTGAAATTAATTTCAGGATAAATTCAAGTCTCTATTTCCAAGAATGTTAATGTTATTTTTATGAGCTCTATACTTCCAGCGAATAAGTGGTTTCAATAAATACATTTTCAGCCCAAATGAACTAACGAGCACAACAATAACACAACTGACTCTGCCCTGAGATCTTATAGCACGAATACTTAATTTATAGAAAAACAAGATTATAAAGTCTTCTACCTGATCTTAGCATTTTCTAAAATAAAACTATTACCTAATGGACAGATTCCTTTCGGAAGGCTCCAAATGTTTATATGACAAAATCTTAATTATAATTAGAAGGCCTGTAATTAAATTTATAATATAGAATGTGAAATATATCAGGCAGGACAGGTAGACTTATAGGAGAAATCCAATAACCTATACCCAGGACCACATGAATACGTTTACCTTAATTAATAATAATCCTAATATTAAATCCATACACATAGATAATATTGTAACAATCAAAGGGGTTTCCTGATAGAGTAATGTCAAACCCTAGCTCGAATCCCGCTAGGAGTCGTAAGTTTCCCCTGATTCCAAAGACTCCCATACAACTACTGTTGTAAACTGGTGAAGTCCAACATGTCCATTGTATAAATAACTTTACTTTAATTAATACATGACCACAAATCTCACAACTTCCATATTGTCTGTCAACCACACTACTGCATAGTTTCTCTTCATTAACTTATCGTAACGTATCGCCAGTATTTCAGGCCATGAAACTATATAACTCAACCACCATATTTTTGCTACGCCACGTTAGGCATGTCAAATCATGATTTTAGGCCATATTTCGCCTATAACTTTGCAACATATTTACCACCATAGCAACGATAAACGGTGCCTGCAAACAGTGGAACAGGCCCTTCTCGTTTTCTTCCATTGCATAATTTACCAGTCTCCAAGCATAAATACTGCTTCTGGATTCACACAATCAATTTACACAACTAGGTTTTAATAGGGACTACTCAGCTTAGGGACACTCATGCAGCTCGGAACTAAATTCACCAAAAGTAAACCATGGCATCATGGCAATTCACTAACACTCCACTCCTCGACGTTTGAATCTAGTAATTGGCTAACTATTTCGGTCTGAAGACTATATCCCCAGCACCGACTTCCCATAATCAAAAATCTCAGAAATCCTTAAAACGGAGAGCTATAAACAAATGCTCATACTCCAAATTTATTACAATATTTATGTATTAAGTTTTTACAGAATTTAAAAAAAAAAATCAATAACTCAGGTAAAGTAGAAAATGAACATGATTTTGGACAAGGTCAAGTCCATCATAAGATGTTACATTAATAATATCATCTATTTAAATAAAATCAGAAAGCCCAACAAGCAAGCAATGTGAATTAGATATAACTAAAATATGTAATATCGGAAAAGAAAATATGAATACGAATTATGCTCGCAACCCTTTCAAGAAACTTGGGGCTTCAGACTTACGTCCAGATAACTCTGCATGACGAAACCCTGTGTGTATTGATGCGTGTTCACCAATCATGAGCAGTCTATGTTTAAAGACATAATCAGTATCACCTTCAACAAAATGAACTGTAATATGTATATATTTGCAATCGGTCTTGCCAAATAACAGCAAATGACCCAGTTCAATAGTAGCTTCCAGCGATATTGCGGGTCTATGATATCGAATTTATCGGTATTATTCTGCATAGCTCCACCTAGCGTGTCCTTATCTTATATACACTGGAGCACTATAAGTTACTAGCTCTGCATGAACAGTTGATTTCGGGAAAGTGTCGTGATTGGTACACCATTTTAATAATGCAACGATAAAAATTTATTTGACCCAACTCCATGTTCTCAACCAGAATCTATATGTTATAGCATCTAATAGTCAAAATGTGAAGTAATTTAATGTTGTTGTTTAACATGTGGCTTTTTTAATTGACAGGCATTGACTTTAAAAATGTATCGTGCATGATTTATTATATAATTATTCTCTATTGTTATTTATTTACTTTTCGTTGGAACTACTGGAGTTGTTTAAACAGTCTGTAGTTGACACGTACTTTCATGGTTATGTTGGTAGGCCCAGTCTCGCCGACAATCTCGGTGCCACTCTCCCAATCACAGGTGGTTACAGATGCATTGCTTGAATTCTCTCAGATAAGTTTCTGTTGTTGGAGGGAGCAGGTGGCAGCTAGAGTGCCATGGAAGCAGCAACCATTTCTCAAGTCGATTTACACTTTAGGAAGGATATAGTTCAAGCTCCAAAAATTAGGATTTATCTATGCCATTGTACGGATATTCTTTTGTTTTTACCGCGATATCAGAGTAACTCTGATTGCATAACCTGGAATCTACGTTTCGTCTGCTTTCGATCGTTTCCCCGCATTCACCTGATTTAAACTGGAAATTGAAAGATTTAATAAAAAAGCAAAGAATTACAAATAGACCAACATAGTATCTTGCTTTATGCCCCCCCCCCCCGGCCTTTTTTCACGGCGCGTCCACATTGCTGGAGGGATATTTAACATTATTAACGTCCGCCTGTCCTGTCATGTAAGGTCATTCACGAATCTTTATTTCGGCCAGTAACGTGTTAAGAAGTTCATGGAGTGAAATTACAAAGTTCGATTTCCACTATGTACTGACTGTATTTGCATGCGAACATGTTTCTAGTTTTTCAAACAGATTTATGAATGCGTAGTGATGACTCAGTGGTTCTTTTGTTGTATTTAATTTGACGGTTCTAAGTTATTCGAAACAAATCTCCAGTGTAACCTCTTTAAAACCACTGATGAAATACTATCTTTTAGTGTCTTGTTGCGCATTTGTTTTAATTTAAATGGCCTAAAATCAGAACAGTGAAATAAAATTTGATATGTTGGTGTCTGTTTGCGATGATTCACGACAGAATTTGTATTGTTTCCATTTTCCATCTTGATTTACTTTAAAATTCTTGCTTTGTTTTAGTTTCAAGACAAAGTTAATATGATACGTTTTGCAGAATTATTTGACCGCTTACCTAACGTAACGTACAAAAGAACCTATTAAACAATTATGTATCGAATCGGGCAAACCAGTAGAGTTACCATTTATTAAATAAAATTAAAGAAATACGACGCACAGACACGGTATATGCCTGTTTGTGTCTGCTCTGTTAGTATCGCATGATAGACTAATTGCGTGAAGGTATCTGTCATCAGCAGCCACGCCAACAAACTCGGATGCATAAGCAGAGCTCTAATTCAAACGGCATGCCAACGAGTGCTAATGAGTCTGTTTACGAATGGCCCTATGATGCCATGCATTGCACAATGAATTCGTGCCCGACAGGTGACATGTTATTACTATTACATTCAGTTTCTCCCTGATTGAAATAGAATGCATGAAAATATTATTTCAAAAGGCGAAAACATTCAAAATTTCTATCCTTGTTTTCATACAGGAAAACATAGGTTAACATCTGTCATTTTCAAGTGGTCAGGTCAGTATACCAGCTATATAAATTATATTTAAGACATGCAGTTTCTTCAAATAATATAATGTAAGGTATATGTTTAATAATTCAATCGTTTCTTCACCGGTTAGGACATCTTTTCTTTGACAGGTATATCGCGACCTTGTTTTCAATGACATTTTCTGAAATTGATCACAGCCTTTTGTTCATCATAGCAATAGATGAGAATGTTGAAGAAGAGGATTGGAGAATTTTCAGATTACTGTATTTAAAAAGAGAGGTTACACTGTATTTATTAAGTTAAATCCACACCGTTAATGCTACACGTTATCAATACTGTCTCCAAAAGTGAAATGTAAGTAACTTAATCTATCATACGAGACGATGTGAGATATGGAAGTCCCACCATTGGCAGTAGAGTAATATGTGCAGGCAGGCGCCAGCCTCTAATTCTGACTTAAGGGGTGAATGGGTGCGTGGTATTTTTCCAACACACAATACGTCATATAATGGATTATATTAGCAAAATATTTGTATCTTTAGAAAACAACAGCGAAATCAATTGTACTTAAACATTACGCTGGGGATTGTATTTTGCCTTTAATTATGCCATTCTCTAGATTCCTTGGTGAATTCTCCTTAAATTGTAGGTAATAAATGTCAATCAAGCATATTACAGACTTGCATGAAAAGTAAAATTGCATCTGTATGCAATATTTTTAGGCAATTTCAGTGAAATCAAACAATACATTTGTAAGCACGTTGAATGCACGCTGTCAAAGAGTGCTGTCCTTGACATTCACAGCAAAGGAGTCGTGATAAATTTTGCTACTGCGGGAACTCAAGATATTTGTAAGGCGGAGAGGTTGTATTTGCTCGTGCGTGCTTGTGTCTTCTCCACCAACACCTTTATTTGCATGATTTAAAAATTACCACAGCAATATTCTTGAGTCTGATCATTAATTTAGAAGATAATTGGATTAATTTAATTTAATTTTATTTTAGTTTAATTAGTTTAATTTAATTTAACATTCATCTATGGAATAGTTACCATCTTCAGGAATGATACAATGAAAGATGCAATGGGCATTATTTTATATCTTTATTCAGGCATCTAGGTATAGTATTCTTTTTGCATATATCTTTCTCTCTTCCTAACTAGATTTTAAGCAGTGATTTAATTAGATTCCATCTGCTTTTAATAATCGTTGCAATCATAAAGATTAAAAAATGTAAGAGCTGCTTACACTGGCATTTGTGTTGGGTTAGATAGCTGAGTTTTGATAGTGTAGATTTTAGTCAAAATAAACAAATATAAATCAGAAGTCTCCAACGTTTCGCTCACCACTCTTCTCATTGTATAATCCAACCATCTTTTCCTCTCACGCACACAGAAACACACATCTATCTATCTATCTATCTATCTATCTATCTATCTATCCACTTATGAAGTTGTGTGTATGTTGGTCCAGACGTCCCACTGACTCGTCCGCAACAGGACGGATATATGTACGGATTTTATAAGACTTTATTAGCAATTTATATTAACTGAGTGTCCATCAAATCCCACTGTTTCAAATATATTCAGCTATGAACGAATAGTTACCTGATATTACTTGCTCACTCAAGCATGAAACAAAATGACTGTTACCTACCATAGTGATATGCCACAACATTTTACTTCGAAATCTTGTATGACTTTTTTAGTGTCAGAAGAACACGATTTCCATTTACATTGGCATCTTCAAACATTCTTTGAAACTTATTACACACTTCACTACGGTAAGATACAAAATAAATATAGCGAATTTAGGAAAGAAACTCTGGAGTCATTGTTCTCGGGTTACTGATTTAAGAGTAATATCGAGGAGAATTTACGGTGACGACCAATCGAAGCTGCTCTAACTGGATTTCCACAGACTTCAGTGGTCTATACAGTGATGTGCAATTGAAGATTCTCTAATTACATTTGCGCAGACTTCATTGGGCTATTCTGAGACGAGTCATCGAAGATGCACGAATTACATCTGCACATACCGATGTCAGTCGTCTACACTATGACAAACAATAGAATATGCTTTAATTACATTTGCACAGACTTCAGCCGTCTACGCTCTGACGAGCAATCGAAGATTTGGATATCTGTCAGAGTCGGCGTGAAATGTAGCTTTAATTTGCATCCCCATTATCCAGATTTAATTGTGTTAATTACTTGAACTGTAACGACTTCTTTTAGCACATACGTATTGCGTTTCTGACATGCATTGCAGGGATGTTGTACCAGGGTGTCAAGATTAATTTAGTCATAACGCATTTTTAAAAAGATGGTGAGAAATAGATTCATAGAAACGGTGTTATACAATTGGATCTAAGATCCGAATGAGCACGAAATTAGACCCAACATCTCCTCACCAACTATTATTGCAATTGCTTTACAGCTAATGAGTCTGACAAGGTATACTACAAATCTTCATTGATTTCGGCGTTATAATGAGATAACTATATACAGTATATCCAGTAAGACGTATAACAGAACATGGCACTAGAGCAAAGTGGCACATGTGAACCTGTTTGACCAGATTCCAACCGAAAAAATAGTTGTGCATATAGTTTAATTGTGACTATTTCCAAAGCGTAATCTCTGCAAAATCATTTTATTCCACGAATGTAAATATTGTCATATGATATACAATGTTTAATACGTTGCATTCTTTGTATCATAGTGCTTCTTTGTTCTCTTTTTGTAACCCCGAAAATATAAGAATGTGATATAGACGCTACCTGTACTAGTTTGTCCTTCCCCGTTTCGTCTCATTATTTCATGCATGTACATTCGTCATAACTGTTTCTGCTCCATGAATTTTTAACGACTAATTGATTTCAACCTAATCGAGGTACGGTCCATTTCGATTTTGAAGTTTGGATCCGTATCGCTTTCATCTTAAGAACATTTGAAAACTTTGGTACCGAGCTAATAATTTTTTGAGAGTTTGTTGAAATTAAGTAATTAAAGTTCAATTTCTATCTATTGTTCATAGACTTAAGAACCTAGTTTACATTAGACGTTTTCCACCGCACGATCAGCTGCATTTCGCCTCTGTATTTCTGACAATGAGTGTAATTCTAATGGCTCAAATGTTAATATCTCTGTTCAAAAGTCTTTAGAGACTTCATCTCTGTAGCTGAACTCCAATTATAATCTGTAAAGAACAACAGTACTAAAGACTGAGTAGCAATGATTTCACTACAAATTGTCAAGTAAACTAAAGTATCCTTTACGACAACCTTAATTTCAGTAAGTAGAATGTTTTCTAGGACTACGTACAGAAACAAATGATGCTTATATTTTTCCTGTTCATTTCCTCATCTTCTCCATATATGCTTCCCGTCAACTTTTGAAATTAAAGGCTATTGTATGTTTTATACATCGACTCAAATTGTTAACTCTCTCTCTCTCTCTCTCTCTCTCTCTCTCTCTCTCTCTCTCTCTCTCTCTCTCTCTCTGCTAATCTACATAAGGCTTTTAGGACAAATATCAGCATTATACAGGTTGCATTACTTGTACGAGTCGTCTCAGATTTAGAAAGCTTTTCGAAACTAATACTTGTGATGATTACAGAAGTGATACCGTTTTGATAAATATGGACGAAGCTATCAGTATGTTTATTATTGCAATTAATGACCAATTACCAGCGACAACTGTATCTCTTATCAATTATCACACATGCGTATGAATGATTGTTGTAGGCAATGTAACAGATTATAAAATTATTGGTAAAAAGATTGTGTAAATAAAATCGCGGTTAAGAAATAGAACTGTAATAAATGAATTCATATCTTCTAGCTATTGATTATGAGTTGGATAATTAATCCTCTATTTGTTATTTGGGTAAGTCGCATTAATATTAATACATCAGGTAACCAAAATCCAAACATTAATATTCTTGCACTTGGCTGTATTCTAATAAAACTTAAATATATGTCAAAAAGATTGATACGTATAGAAAAACGATTACTAAATTAGTAACAAGAATAATTATTTTCAAACCTGATGCATGACAAGTTTACAGGGTTGGCATTGTACTTGAATAAATATTTTCATCAGCATTCCGAAAATGTCTCTAGTGTTACTTTTCATCTCATCCCAACATATTATTCTGTTAGTCATGTTTGATAAACAGTATTGTCTACATTGGTATTAGAAGTCCGCACGTAGTCACCAACTGTTGTCTTAAATGCCCGATTAATCAGTGTGCCAACAACATTTTGACTAAAGAAACTCTCAGAGAAATGGCAAGTGCTATTTTTGAAATTATGTTACACACTCATATGCTCTCTCCTAGTCCTATACTTATGAACGCTATTTCCAGACAAATTTTTAAATTAGAAGTTTTTTGTTCTTGTTTTGTTTCTTTCTATTTTCCTTTTATTGATCAGGTAGAATATAGGGGATTATAGCGATATCTTCTTCGATTACAGTAAATTATTGATTTATGCCCCCTCCCCCGCATTTTTTTCCCGTGGCGCGTCCACGTTATTTAACTTTATCCACTTCCGCCTTTCCTGTCATGTAACGTCATTCACGAATTTTACTTTAGGCCAGTAATGTGTTCAGAACTTGATGGATTGAAATTAACTTTGATATTTGGCTTCTTGTTGGAAAGAACTATGCAAAGTTCGATTTCCACTATTTTCTGACTGTATTTGCATACAAATATATTTCTACCTTTTTACCGTAACCGGTTTCAATCATCAACAGATTTGTGAATATGTAGTGAAGACTCAGTAGCATCTTGTGGTAGATTTAATTTGATGGTTCTAAGTCATCTGAACTAAATCTCCAGTGTAACCTTTTTAAAAGCACTGAAGAAATACTACAGTTCAAACCTTTTTTTAAATCTTAAAATATTAATATGCTTCCTGTTGCGCTTTTGTTTTAATTTCAATGGCTTAAAATTTAGAAATATAAAATAAAAATTCATATGATTGTTTCTATTCTTACTGATTCAAAACAGAAGCAGGTATTGCTTTATTTTGCAACTTGATTTGTTTTCAACTTCGTCCTTTATTTTAGTTTCAAGGAAAAGTTTTCATGGTATGTTTTACAGATTTATTTGACCACTTACCTGATGTAACGTACCAAAATACCTATTAAACAAGTATCTATCGAATCGGGTATACCAGTAAAGATAAAATTTATTCAATGGAATTAAAGAAATATGACACAGAGGCAAAGGTATATCCCTAAATGGGTAGGCTCTGTTCGTATTGCATGGAAGACTAATTCCTTGAATGTATCTCTCATCAGCAACCTCGCCAACCTGTGCAATGGTCGTATTAATAACAAACATGTAACTTTTAATTTAATAGTTATTCCATCTAACAACTCCTCGAGTGATTTACAGATTTCTTGCAAAACTAAACATTAGTTTCAAAAGAAGTCAGAGGCATTAAGCATAGCCCTAACTCGAACGGCATGCCAGCGAGTACTAATAGTCTGGTTACGAATGTCCCTATGATGCCATGAATTACACAGTGAATTCGCAGACAGGAGTCATATTACCACAATTACAGTCATATTCTCCTTGATTGAAAAGAGAATGTATGAAAAATATAACTTCAAAAACGATCAAAAGTTATATCTTAGTTTTCATGCAGGAAAACAGAGGTTAACATCTTTCTTTTTCAAGCTGGTCAGTATATCAGCTATATAAATTATAATTAAGACATATTTTCTTCAAATAACATAAATTAAAACATATTTTAAAAGTTCAATAGTTTTTTCACCGGCTGAAACATTTTCCCATTATATGGTATATCGCAACCTTGTTTTTCAATGATATATTCTCAAATTTGTCGCAGCCTCTTTCTCGTCATCTTCATATCTTAATTTTGAAGAAGAGGATTGGAAAAGTTTAAGCTGAATGCATTAAAAAGAGAGTTTAGTGTGTATTCATTAAGATATATCCACGCAAGTGATGTTACAGGTTATCAATGCTGTCTCCAAACTGGACATGAGATAAAAATATTCTATAATACGTGATGATGTGAAATGGTGAAGTCCCACCATTGACAGCAGAGTAAACTTTGCGGGCATGCGCCAGCCTCTAATTCTGACTTGGGGTTGGATGGGATTTTTCCATCACACAATACGTCATGCAATGGATAATATTAGTCAATTATTTGTATCTTTAGAAAACAGCAAAAGAAATGACATGCCCTTAAAAACAATACTAGGGATTGTATATTACCTTTAATTATCCTATTATCTAGCTTCCTTGGTTACTTTTACCTCATTTTGATGCATGTTATTGTCACCTTCTGCATTTCTTACAGTTTAAATTGAAGGTAATAAATGTCTGTTTCGCGTTGATCAATCATATTACAGATTTGCATGAAAAATAACATTGCATCTGTAGGCAATATATTTAGGTAATTTTAGTGAAATCAACAAATACATTTATAAGTACATTGATTGCACTCTGTCAAAGAGTGTTGTCCTTGGCATTTAAACCAAAGGAGTCGTGAAAAGTTTTGCAACTGCTATAGAACAAAATATTTGTAAGCACGAATAGGAGGAGAGGTTGTGTGTGTGTGTGTACGTGTGTGTGTGTGTATCTTCCACACCAACCCCTGTATTTGCATGATCTAAAGTACCATAGCAAACTTCTTGAGTCAGAACATACCTGGACATCATTTAGTTACTTAAAATTGATCTTTTGAATAATTACCCTTTCCAGGAATGATACAGTGAATAAATCAATGAGTATTCCTTTATATATTTGTTTAGGTAGTTTGGAATCGTATTATTTTTGCATTGAATCTTTCGCTCGTGTTAACTAGATTTTTGGCATTGTTTTAATTGTTTTCCATCTGTTTTTGATAATCGGTGTAACCATTAAAATCAAAGGCAACAGCTGCTTATACTGGTCCTAGTGTTTGTTTCGATGGCCTGCATTTGTGTTGGTTTGGGTAACTGGGTTGTGATGGTGCAGAATTTAGCCAAAGTCAACAAATTTAAATCAGAAGTCAGTGACTTATCATTCACTACTCCCTCATTAGATAAACCAAATCTTTCTCTGTCTCTCACACACACAAACACACAAAAGTTAATATGTATATATCTATCTATCGATCTATCTGTCTGTATGTATGCATGTATGTATGTTTATCTATCTATCTATCTATCTATCTATCTATCTATCTATCTATCTATCTATCCACT
>JAECUM010046401.1:0-19066 GCA_016617855.1 Megalonaias nervosa
AAAGTGAAATTTTGGTTATGTATTAATTGATTAAATTTATTTTTATTTATTGGTAAAGGGGGCTCATAGTTGTTTATTTCTTTCAATAGCCTTGCTCATCTGTTAACGTTCCATCTATCCGTCCACACTGGGCCATAACACCATGGGAGGTCATTCCCTAGTTAACAATCGCCAAATCAATTAAGGAGGCTTTATTGTTTGTTACACTTGCCATTTGAAAATACAAGAAAGACAAAGTTTTAAAATGCATATATATCAATTTATTCATTTTCACTCAGGCATAATTGGTACATCTGCTGGCAGCATTGCTTCTAATTTTATGTAAATGCAAGTCACTGCTCATGTTGTACATTTTTGCCATTTTGCTATAAAAGTAAATTGCTATACTGTTATACATACATGTTGTCATTTGAAGCATAACTTTCTTTGTCTCCAATCCAGTATAACTGTGAAAAAATTACCATGTTTTGTAACAAGCATCTAGACTGGTTAAAATCACATCATGTGACACAGAGAATTAAAACTCATTTAGTTCATAACACTAGAAATAAACTACTTATATATCATGCTCCCTTCAGGTGTGTTTTGCCAATACTTGTAATATAGATCTATTAATTATTTTTTAAAATTTGTTATCATTTAAACAAATATTTGCAATGATAAGAATTCAACTTCATATTTTATAGGATTTATGAAGTTATGAAGCTTGAAAATTGATTAGACTCTATGCATGAATGACTTCATTTTGCTAAAGTCATTCATGAAATGTGTCATCGATTGTCGAGCTTCATGACTTAATCAATCTTGTAAAATATTAAGTTCAATTAAAAAAAACAATTATCAAAATATAACACGTACATGTATCTTAATCTGTCTGAACAGCATGCATATCCTAACAGTAGAATTTTTTCCTTGTTAATTTCACAGTTCATAATTATTGAGAGATTAGTCTTTCATGGTTGTCTTCGTGATTTTAGAACTTATTCAAAAAATCAGAGGCCCCAGGTGGCAGAGTGGTTCTACAGCACTTAACTTTACTGATCACTGCCATCTCGCCTCTGTCTTTGTGAGTTCATGTCTTGGACTCAGCCAATGTGAGCATGTGAGAAAGCTTTGCAGTAGCTTCCTTTGGGTCAGTGGTTCTTACTGGGTTTTTTCCAAGTTTGTCCTCCACCAGTTATACTGGCCACCATGTATAGCCTATTTTGTGCTGAAGAACGGCATTATACCCCAAAACAATCAACCAACAAAAAAATCTTTCTGAAAATTCAGAAGGAAATATTTTAATACTTTATGTCGAAAATGTGTGAATTTTGAAGAACTAAATAGGATTAAAAAGAAAAAAATATATACTGTACTTAATTTTAACCTAAGTCTTCTTTTACTACAGAGAACTGTCAGAAAAAGATATAAAAACATTTAAATGGTGTCTGTATTATTTTCTTTATATTATGAATAACATTTTTCTTGTAAAATCTTACATGAATAAATTTGAGAAAAAGAAGGAATCAGCTGGCGCCTTCTCATAAATACCTCTGAATTTCTAAAACAAATTATTTAGCTTGATATGCAGAGACAAAGAATTATAAATCTGAATTAAAAAGATCCACCTGAGTGAAATCTGGATGAAACATGAAGTAAACCTATAGTAGGTGAACATAACCAAGGTGTGCATGTAATCAGCAAAAATAATTAAGAAGTGCACGTTCAGCCAGTCAACATATACAAATGTGTCTTTAGTCAGTAAACATGACCAAAGTATAGCTATAACAAGTAAACATGACCAAAAGTGTGAGTAGTCAGTAAACAAGACCAGATTGTGCCTATAGTCTGTAAACATGACCAATGTGTGCCTATAGTCTGTAAACATGACCAATGTGTGCCTATAGTCAGTAAACATGACCAATGTGTGCCTATAGTCTGTAAACATGACCAATGTGTGCCTATAGTCAGTAAACATGACCAATGTGTGCCAACAGTCTGTAAACACGACCAATGTGTGCCTATAGTCAGTAAACACGACCAATGTGTGCCTATAGTCAGTAAACATGACCAATGTGTGCCTATAGTCAGTAAACAAGACCAATGTGTGCCTATAGTCTGTAAACATGACCAATGTGTGCCTATAGTCAGTAAACATGACCAATGTGTGCCTATAGTCTGTAAACATGACCAATGTGTGCCTATAGTCAGTAAACATGACCAATGTGTGCCTATAGTCTGTAAACATGACCAATGTGTGCCTATAGTCAGTAAACAAGACCAATGTGTGCCTATAGTCAGTAAACATGACCAATGTGTGCCTATAGTCAGTAAACATGACCAATGTGTGCCTATAGTCTGTAAACATGACCAATGTGTGCCTATAGTCTGTAAACATGACCAATGTGTGCCTACAGTCAGTAAACATGACCAATGTGTGCCTATAGTCAGTAAACATAACCAAAAGTGTGAGTAGTCAGCAAACAAGACCAAATTGTGCCTATAGTCTGTAAACACGACCAAAGTATACCTATAGCTAGTAAATATGACCAAAAATGAGTACAGTCAGTAAACATAAACAAGTGCACCTATAGTGAGTAAACATGACCAAAGTGTGCCTATGGAGAGTAAACATTACCAAAGTGTGCCTATAGCAAGTAAACATGACCAATATGTGCCTATTATTAGTAAACACAACCAACAGGTGCCTATAGCTAGCAAAATTACAACCAAGATGTGCCAATAGTTAATAAACACAACCAAAGAACCAAAGTGTGTCAATCAGAAAATATAATCAACATGTCATATAATGAATATGAACATAACCAATGTGTGCCTATAATCACTAACATTGACCAATGTAAGCCTGTAGTTAGTAAACACAACCAAAGCATGCCTTTATTCTGTGAACATAACAAAAGTGTGCCTTTATTCAGTGAACATAACCAAAGTGTGCATATAATCAGTAAACACAACCAGTGTGTATACAGTCAGTAAACATAACAAAAGTGTGCCTTTAGATAGTGAGCATAACCAAAGTGCCCCCTCAGTCAGTGAATACTGTATCATTAAATTATGAACAGTAAGTGAACATGACCAAAGTGTCTCTTCGGTCAGTGAATATAATCAAATTATGAACAGTCAGTGAACATAGTGTCCCTTCAGTCAGTGAATATAATCAAATTATGAATAGTCAGTGAACATAGTGTCCCTTCAGTCAGTGAATATAATCAAATTATGAATAGTCAGTGAACATAGTGTCCCTTCAGTCAGTGAATATAATCAAATTATGAACAGTCAGTGAACATAACCAAAGTGTGCTTATAGTTAGCAACAATAACCAAAGTGTGCATAAACAGTGAACATAATAAAAGTGTGCCTTTAGTCAGTGAACATAACCAAAGTGTGCCTTAGTGAACACACACAAATTACGCCTATGGTTAGTGAGCATAACCAAAATTTTCCTTTAGTCAGTAAACATAACCAATGAGTGCCTTGAGTCAGTAAAAATAACCAAAGTGTTCTTTTAGTTGGTGAATATAACCAAAGTATGCCTAGAGTCAGTAATCATAATCAAAGTGTGCCTTTAGTCAGTAAACATAACCAATATGTTCCTTTAGTCAGTGAAGATAACCAGTATGCTTGGAGTAATTAAACATAACCAAAGTGTTCCTTTATTCGGTAAACATAACCTAAGTGTTCCTTTATTCAGTAAACATAACTTAAGCATTCCTTTATTCAGTAAACATAATAAAAGTGTTTCTTTATTCTGTAAATATAACCTAAGTGTTCTTTAAGTCTGTAAACATAACCAAAGTGTCCCTTTATTCAGTGAACATAACCTAAGTGTGCCTTGAGTTAGTAAACATAACCAAATTGTTCTTTTCGTCAGTAAACATAGGCTAAGTGTTCTTTAAGTCAGTGAACATAAGCTAAGTGTGCTATGATCAATATAAATATTTACTAAAACCATCAATTCTTATTTTTGTGTTGTTTCTTGTTTTTCTGTGGAGAACCATACTTGTCTTTGTACTAAAATTCACTGCATTTAAGTATATTGTAATGTCTGTCATGCATACAAAATTACTTTATTTCATAGCAGCCTTTATCTTTAATAAAAAATTATAAAATAAATCAATTTGTCAAAATATACTACTTATCTTGACTTGTCCAGAAGCTTACATTTTCTAGGATTAGATTAACTACTTCACAGTAAGATCAAGATGAGATAACCTTCATCTGTGCAGTCAGGATTTACAACAGTCCTTTGAATTATCTCTGTATTAATTAATATTCAATAGGTCATTCAGCCAATCAAAAATCCAGTTTTATACACAATTTCAATTTGGGTCTTTCTGGTATTCTTTCAATCTCTTCCATGAGATTGATTAAGATTGACTCACCATTTGAAATATGTCACTTTGATTTGCAAAGACTGACTTACCATTTGAAATCTGTCATTTTGATTGGCTAAGATCGACTTAACATTTGAAATCTGTCATTTTGATTGGCAAATTGTTGGGTCATTCTGATAAAGCTTCCAATTCATCTGTTTTATCTTCTTAAAATGTCAACTGACAAAGCACTACAATCGGATTTTAATCAGATTGTCTTTTACTGTGATCTCGTTAACTCAGTGGTAAGTTTTCTTGCTAGGTCACCATATTACTCATGACTTAACTAAAAACAAGCCAAAATAAAGTACATGAAAATTACTTTTTGAAACAGTGTGATGGGGAGGGGTCGAATCACATGAAGCTTTTACAAATATAATGATCAGTCTTAAGGGTAAAATTCATGACAAAATAAACAGAAGGCAAGGAATAACAACTGTGTGATGAACTGTCTTGCCTACAAATTTGCTAAGATGAACGTACAACAAAAGATCCTTGCTGCCACTGACATTGTGAAAAGTAAAACTCATCTTGCTAAGTGCAGGAAGGACAAAATCATCCAGAAACTTAATACTGTATGCGCTTGCTTATAAGATGAGTCCAACTGCAAACTGCACAGACCCAGACCTGCCAATGCATAATGCACTGGCAAATCTGGGTCTGTGCAGTTTGTAAGAAGTAATGAGTAGAACAAACAACATAGATCCTAACCTGCAGGAACATTATGTTATGGCAGATCAGGATTTTTGTTGTTGCAGTTTGTCTCATCTTATAAGCAAGTATATATGGTACCATACTACAAGGAATTTGTGTATATATTTTATTAATTATTTTCTCATGTGCAAATATTTATGAGTAGAAAAGTTGATTATAGTTTTTTGGGGTATTTAACATTTGCAAAATTTTATTACTAAAAAACATTACCTGCACCAAACTTTTGAGGGCAAAAAAAATATTTTTGCGTGAATGTGAACAACTGGAAAACAATTTTCAAAAATTAATTACTATTTGAAAAGCAGACTTAAGATGTTGTAAATACATAACACCAAATTAAGAGGCATTTCTGGTCAAATTGCACAGTGTAGTTTTACGCTATTAGGTCACCTTCAAGTCATGTAATATTGCAATACAAATTAGTTGTCATTGATACATCTACCACAGATAATTGCTCATAAGATGGGTCCAACTGCAAACTGCAATGACCCAGATCTGCTGTCGCATATTGTGCTGACAGATCTGGGTCTGTGCAGTTTGTTAGGCTTATTATGCTACATCAGATCAGGATCTTTGTTGTTTGCAGTTTGCCTCGACTTAAAAGTGAGTATACTACAGTATCTTTTGTTTTAAATTCAGGTAATAGGCTACATATATCTTGTTTTAAAGGTCTGATATGATGATATACTACAACACGATATATTTAAAAAAAAATAAGTGGTGTGAATGACAGATGTAATGTTTATATCACATTCTTTGGAAGCAGTCATTCAGTTATATGGTTGATGATAAGTCTAGATGAAAAACTTTCATATGGGAACAACAGTGTTTAAACAAATGACAAAAGAAAATTATGGGTACTTCATGTCCAGAATCCAATAGGTCAAGTTAGTAACGGATCATTTGAACATTATGAGATCATTTTTGTCACATATGTCCAGCAAATACTGCAACATGTGAGGAGAGGGTTGGGGAGAAGCTAATTTTAATTATACAATATTTACTTGTTGCTATTGCATAGGTATAACATTTTCGTACTGAAAAACCTCCTCATTTATTTCTTGTGAATACATCCTTCCACAGAGTGGAGAACTGTCAATAAGACATGGTCCACTCATGGACCTCATATGACTATGCACAGAAATGAGTCAAGCGTCAAAATGGAGAATGTGAAGCTGTTGTATAGGAGACAGCCCCTTTGTTGCAAAAGAAGATCGCTCATTTGAGGTACAGACCTGGGTTGATCTATCAAATTGGTCTACAAGATCACTGAACCACTATCGTTGAGGCCAGAGTGGGGCTATGAGTAAGATATGAACAGTGGAAGTTCTGACTTGAAGAACTTGAAGTAGCAATCGGAACAGTGGGAAAGCATATACAGCTAACAGACAATCTCACTGGAAGCTGAATGCATCCACTGCTGATGCTCTCTGGTCTGGGACTCAACTAATGTAAAAGGGAAGCCTGTTGTTGAGACTGGTCACAAACAAATATCATCCCATTACATAACAGAGTGAAAAGGGACTTTGTTATGTAGTGGTGTTGAGACCATTCCATGAAGACCATTTTGCCTATCCAGGACAGTCTACTAATACATTCTTCTTCCCCTGAATGTGGTATTGTGATATTCTCAGATGTTGCCCAGTTCCAGACCTCCTTACAAAGAGAAGTGTCATATGTGCCTGCTTGACATCAGAGGTATGCTACCGTGGGTGTGTTGCTGGAGGAGACCATGACACACTGACCCCTTCCTCTGTTGATGCACCCTTGCAAAGCTAGAAATATGGCTTACATTTCTAGATTGCTAGTGATGTGATGATTTTCCCAAGTCCAATGACCCTGAAGATTTACACCTTGTGGCTCTAAGTGAGCACCACAATCAGAATCTGATGCATCAGAAAACAGATAGGAGTGGGGGTCAGGTGCATGCATGGGGACCCTAATCAGGAATCTAAACAATTCACCCATTAGTGCAAATGGTGATGAAAATCTGGTCCTAACTAAATCAGAGCTGATAGAAAATCTGTGGTTTCCACCACGCAAGAAGGAGAAACTGTATAGAATATATATGGAGATGTCCTAAAGGATCCTGATCCACAATGGATCTCAATACGGATAGTTTAGGAGTTCCCAGTAATCAGAGGTATGCAGCTACTATTCCCATTACTCAGGTAAAGACTCTGGATGCAGAAGTAATTCTGAACAACAGAGCCTGGAACTTAAAAACTGTATGGTCTAAGCAAAACTGGAGGTAACTGTGGTGTGGAGGAATTATCAGGATGTGCATATTTTGGCATCCTGAAGGTTGATTGAGACCACAAAATCTGATGCATCATGTTCTAGGTTGAGGAAATGGTTTTTATCTTGAAAGGTTCCTCAAGAAGAAACCAATTTGAAGGAGAGAGTCTGATTATGAGATGAAACTTCCCACTTTTCTTGCTGATCAGGAAGATTTCCCCTTTCTATAAAACGGTGTACACCTCTTCCCTTAACTTCAGCAGAATTGATTGGTGAAGGAGACTTGGGGTTCTTGACAGAAGGGGTTGTTCCCCAAAATGTAGTCAGTAACCCTCACTCACAATGGAAAGGACCCACCCATCACATGTGATGCTTGACCAAGCCTCTGAAAAGAATCAAAAATGTATGGGGGCATTTGGGAGAAGAATGCACAACAGGTGAGGGTTTGAGTAACTATGACTGACACCCACCACACCCGCCCTTAGACAAAAGGAAGGAGGGTTTGAAAACTTCTTCTCTGGGGCTCTTTGGCAGCTGTGCCTTGAATCTGTCAAGAAAGAGGTCTAATCTGAGGTTGTAGATTGGACTGAGGCTGTGTCTGTTGATGGCTCCTGGGGAAGTTTTGCATTACCATGCTTCTTGGCCAATTGTGATGGGCCAGGAGCAGTTGTAAAGGATCTATGCTTAAGGTCTGTGGCAGCCATAATGGATACCAGATCAGCACCATTTTCATTTAGGACTAACTAGCCATCATAACAAGTCTTTTAGTAACAACCCCATTCGATATGACCATCCATTCAGGAGGAGTAACAATAACAACATTTTCAAGATGGCTGCCATGATCACCATATTGGGCATTAGAGCGGCACCATTTCAATTTAGGACATCATAAAAAGTCTTTCAGTTAATACCAATGTTGATATGAGAATCCATTCAAGATTTTCAAGATGGCTGCCATTGTGGTCAGATTACAGATTGGCACCATTTCCATTTAGGACCAACTGGACATTATGAGAAATCTTTCAGTAAAAGCCCTATGCTGATATTACCTTCCATTCAGAAGCAGTAGCAATAACAAGAGTTTAAGATGGCCACTGTGGTGGCCATACTGGATTTGTGAGCAGCACCATTTTCATCTAAGACCAACTAGACCATGGGTTCAATGTGTGTATAAAGTTTCATGGCAATCCTCCAAGTAGTTTAAGAGGAGCAGTGACAAAAAACATGTGCTAATTTATGGATAAATATCAGACAATAAACCATCCCATAAGTTCTTCTGGTTGATGACTGGTAGAGCTAATAAAAAAGAATGGTAACACATGCAAAATCCTTAAAACATATTATTTAACTAAGATGGGCATAAGAAAGTGCACATGAACCTATAAATTTTAAAGTTATTTTGAATTACCTGGACTCTTGGTTATGTAAAAAGATAACACATTTCTAAAAAGTTAAATACTTCAACATTTCAGAGAAATTATTCTTTACCAAAGTCTCTAAAGCATGAAAAGGGTCATACTGGTCTCTTTTTGACAAAGGGTATTACACTCACAAACCAAATTGTATGAATGAGTCAAAGGTGTGTCAGACTCTGACCTGGTTAACCAAAGTGAGGGACAGATGGCTGGAATGATGGTAAATGGTAACACAATATGTAGTGAACAATGATACTGGTATAATAATTTAGTAATATATTTCTTGTACATTGAAAACATTACTTTTGATTAACTATTGTACTACCCAATATAATTTCCTTCTCTCTATACTGAAAAACAATTACCATACATTTTGAATGCATCTTTGCTAAGAATATGCAGTTCATTTACATAAGTTTACATAAAGCTAGTAGTTCATCTGTGAATATTTAAATTTTATGTCAAAGTTTAACATTTATCATCTTGTACACTGTACTTTCCAACAAGTATTACCAATTCCAAGATCACATTTAAAACTGGAAAGCCAAACACACCAACTCAAATTATTAGAAAGAAATCTGTAAGAAAGAGAATCCAATCTGTCATGGTAATTGCTATTACATGTAAAAGGCTGTTTATGTTCATGAAATAGTCACTATTATAAAGAAAATAATTTAAATTATGGATTAAAAAAAAAAAAACTCCATTGTGACTTACTTAACTAAGAGTAATGTGAAGGATAGTCTCAACATAAAATTTAAAATTTAAAAATATAATTTAAGGTGTCCCACTTTCCTAGAGGTTTAGAATACTGTATTTCTCCCATAATAAGACCAGGTACCAGCAAAATAAATTTGTCAAAATATTATGAGTGGGCTTAACATCAGATAAAGATATCCTAAATAAAAACTGTGTAAAATAGGGTATGATGTTGTCAGTAAGCATGGGATTATCATTAGATAATTACTGTAATGCCAAATTATCATAAACTGATGGAAAAAAAATTATTTCACCAGTTATTATGGATAGATTGTTCTGAGTCAAGTTTTGGCAATTGTGTGCCTCATACAATAATGAAACAGATGGTGATGATGATGGTGGTGATCAAGTTCAAAGCTTAAGCAGATCTGATGGTGTATAAAAGAGCAGTTCATGAAATCAAAAATGTGACATTTCCAATAGAGCAAATCCATTATTAAGTAAAAGAGATTGCCAAGACTGAAATTTTGGGCTCATTTTGATGTCAGGAAGCCAAAACAGCTAATGTTATTTACTGATACCTGACACAAGCTATGTCAATAAAATTACTATCAACTCAATTTAAGTGAAAGGTTTAAAAAGTTCACATAACTTGATCAGCTGAATTGAAGGCATTCAACTGGTTTCTTGAATACACATATCTGCTACAATGAGATTAATGGAAAAAAATACCTCAATAGGCTCTATATCAATGGCTGTATTTATGAGACAATTTCCAACCAGGAATGAGTAAAGCCCTCAAAGAAAGCTCTTTTAGTGTTAATTGTTTTATATAAATTCCCCTTAATAGTTTCTTGTTTGATTTATTTTAATAGACTTGTTATTATTTTTGCAAAACACAAAATTTGTCATGTTCTCAAATTCTTAAGATCTACCAAAAACCATTTCATACAATGCTTATTATAAAATAAATATTATCTCATCAGTCATACATTTATTACCAAATTTTACAATCACATTTTTGTGTGCTGAAAAGCATTAACCAAATTTGATTATATATATATATATATATATATACATATATATATATATATATATATAATCTGCTGAACTCAAAACAGCACAGAACCTGGATCTATATACTCATAACTCCTTGAGAATTGGTAAGTCAAAGTCATACTCAAAGTTAGAAAATACTGACATTTTGTAATAATAATAATAATAATAAGATATTACAGGCAATAATGACTTTATTTTCTGAGTATGACTCAATTAGCGACCTTGAGACCCTCTATTATGTACACATATAATAGAAGCTAATAATGTTTACACACATACTGTATATACATGCTTGTAAGTCAAGTCAAACTGCCAACAACAAAGATCCTGATCTGCCATATATATATATATATATATATATATATATATATATATATATATATATATATATATATATGCACTTGTAGATCAGGATCTATATTGTTTGTTGTACTGATTACTTCTTACAAACTGCACAGACCCAGATCTACTGGTGCATTGTGTGACAGCAGATCTGGGTCTATGCAGTTTGCAGTTGGACTTGTCTTATAAGTGAGTATATATGGTACATATAACGCACACACACACAAGCTAATAGTGAGCACATAAACAACAATTTACACAAATGCTACACTGATGCATAAAAGAAAATGAAAAGAAACAGGATGTGGGTGGTGTAACATGTACTCTAATAAGTACACCATTTTTTAAATGATTTCATCCATCTAATACACCTATCACAGAAGGAAGAGATGCTTAGAGCTTATTTAATATCATGTGGAATGTTATTCCAAACAAGGCCACCTGAAAACTGAAAGCTATTTCTGAATATTGCCATTTCTAGCTTCGGCACTTTGAAAATGTGACCTTTTAATGAGCAAAGATTTGGAGTACCAGTAGATTCTCTTTTGTGGAAAATGTTATTCAGGTAAATGGGAGCTGATTTTGTAGACACCTTAAACATCATTTTGGCCTTTCACAAGAATATTCTTTCACTGCATTGGTAATAATTTGATTGAAAGCACTGCATTTTGAACATTATCTATTTGCTGATCAGGAATTATTTTACATGCCCCTTTCTGGAGTTTTTGAAACAGATGTGTTCCCCTAAAATTATATTGCCCTTTCCTGGAGTCTGGACATTTTTCTCATTCCTAAAATTATATTGCAGTAGTCAAGATCTAGTTGAATGTATCCTTTTTTGCAAAATATAAATCTGTGCTGTAATGGAATGAAGGCCCAGATTTTCTTTAGGAGCAAGAGAAGAGAGTTTATTTTCTTTGCAATATAATTTGTATGATGAGATCAATGCAAGTTATCATCGATAAATATTCAAGAATTTAAGAAAAGAAGTCATTTTCTGATCAGTGTTATCATAGAGAACATGTAATATATTGTCTGCAATCTTGTTATCAGCATGACTTTTGTTTTGTCTGTAGTGATGATCGTATCATTTCCCTTGCACCATATCTGAAATTTGTTGAGAACAGTTTTAAGGTTTTTCTCAACGTCAGCTTGATTTCTTTTAGCATCAGACAAGACAGTGTCATCAGCATAAATGTCAGTTGACAAGACTGCATCTCCTATTTTTAGAGGTACTGATAGGTCATTTATTAACAGAACAAATAACAAAGGCCCTAAGATAAAACCTTGTGGTACTCCAAAACATTGTTTTATTTTCAGATATTAGTCCATTTAAAATGACCTGCTGACACCTATTGCTCAAGTAGTATATGAACCACTTATCTTCACTACACTGATAGATTTTTAACTTTTCAAGAAGAATTTCATGATCTACTAAATCAAATTCCTTTCAAAATCAATCATTACAGTACCAACAAACTTTGCTTCACCCAAGGTTTTCAGCCACTTGCCAGTCATAGTGATAAGTGTAGTTTCACAGGAATAATCTTTTTGAAAGCTAGATTGATTTTCATGAAGTAGATTGTGATTGTCAAAATAGTTCATAAAAGAGCTGTGCACATGCTTTTCTAGTAATTTGAAATGAGATGGAATTATTTATATTAGTCTATAGATGTTTTTGATCCAGTGGTAGTACTTTAGCAGTTTTCCAAGACTGGGGAAATTGACTTGCTCTCAAACTGTATATACATATAAAGGTAATACTATCAGCAAAACAGCTGATGCAGCTGTTTTAAGAAGTCAAGGACCTATCATGTCAAGTCTGGTAGATTTAGAAATATCAACGTGTTTAAGATAATTCAAAACAAACTCAGAACTCATTTCCAGAATTCAAAATATAGTATCATTTGGAAGTTTTGTGAAGCAAATTTTATTTAGCTCTGAATGATCAGATTCTAGCTTATGTTCTGTAATTTTAGACTGTTTACAAAGAATTTATTGAAAATAGTTGCAATGTCAGATAGATCATAAATATAGTTACCATCATTAGTTAGTGATATATCTGTTCCAATGTTGCACTTCCCTACTCCAAACTACTTAAAAATTTTCCTGATAGTTTTGGGATTATTTTTCTTGCCATCATTTTTTGTTTGTTTAATCATTTTACTTTTATTTCTCCAGATTTTGTACTCCTATTCATTACCCCCTGATTTTGTTCTCATATTTGTTACCCCCAGATTTTGTACTCATATTCATTACTACCCGAGTTTGTATTCATATTCATTACCCCCAGAGTTTGTACTCATATTCATTACCCCCTGATTTTGTACTAATATTCATTACCCCCAGAGTTTGTACTCATATTCATAACACCCAGAGTTTGTACTTTTATTCATTACCCCAGATTTTGTACTCATATTCATTACCCCCAGAGTTTGTACTCATATTAATTACCCTCAGAGTTGTACTCATATTCATTATCCCCAGATTTTGTACTCATATTCATTACCCCCAGATTTTAAGTGACCTCATCTATTCTTTCTGTGGTGACCCAGTCAGGTTGATGATCATACTTCCAGCTAGGTGCCTTCAGAAGTGCCTGTTTATTAACAACTTCCAAAAACAAATCAGAATATGTGCTTAAAATATTGTTAGTATCTTAAAAATTTGTTTATATTATCCCAGGGGATTTGCTCTTAGTATCCCATGGGATTTTCTCTTAGTATCCCAGGGGCTTTGCTCTTAGTATTCCAAGGGATCTGCTCTTAGTATATCAGGGCATTGGCTCTTCTTATCCCAGGGGATCTGCTTATAGTATCCCTGGGGATTTGCTTTTAGTATCCCAAGGGATTTGCTCTTAGTATCCCAGGAGATTTGCTCTTAATGTCCCAATGGGATCTGCTCTTAGTAACCAAGGGGATTTGCTCTTAGTATCCCAGGGGATTTGCTCTTAGTATCCCAAGGGATTTGCTTTTATTATCCCAGGGGATTTGCTCTTAGTATCCCAGGGGATCTGTTCTTAGTATCCCTGGGGCTTTGCTCTTAGTATCCCAGGTGATTTGCTCTTAGTATCTCAGGGGATCTGCTCTTAGTATCCACTGGGATTTGCTCTTAGTATCCCAGGGATTTGCTTTTAGTATACCAGGGGATTTGCTCTTCTTAAGATCTTTATAAGCTAATTATTTTACTGCTGATTTAAGATGATTTAAGACTGTGTAATTCATTATAATAATTCATTTTCCTTTGTATTCAGCTTGTTTTTTTATGTGCTTCTTTTTAAAAACATTTTTAATTAGCTAAGCACTGTAATTAGGAGATTTCATTCAAATAACTATGAACATACTGCATTACTTCAATATCCCTATCAATGAACCTAATGATTCTGCCTGATAATATTTTCCCTTATTAACAGGATAAGATCAATACGATCAGTAGGAGGTTTTGTCCCCAAAGACTACCCAAGATGGAGTCTTTGCCTTTCACATCCCTTCCAAATACCATTCTTTGGGTCCTTTATTTCCTAGCAAAAGCCCTGTTTACCAAGTCTGAGCTGTCCATATTTACTGCATGCTTATCATTTCTTGTTAATACCTTGAAGGGTTGGATATTGTTAGTATAGGCTTTTAGGGGACTGTCACTTTGAGAACAGCTTTGTCTCTCAGCTCTAAAGGTATGTAATAGTCACATCAGTTGTTTTATCTTCCTATCATTTGTGTTTGAAAGTCAGATCATTTATAATTTGTTAGCTAAACCAAGATTTGCTCAATATTTCCATTATCACGAGTAAAATTTAAAATCACACAATGCATACTTGCCATGTCATGATTATATACTCTCAACTCCCCTGACACAATCATGTTTATAAAAAAAATGGTATCCCAAAAATTCAATTAAAAACAAAATGACAAGTGAGAGAGACCTTTTCTAACACTGGACAATACCTGCATGTACAACAAGTAGTCTGAGGGAACAGTAAAAAGTTGCAATTTATGCTCATGGAATACTATCACCCCAGGGCAATTTATATAGTTAACTTTCATAGAGGTGATTAACACCCCAGGGCAATTTATATAGTTAACTTTCATAGAGGTGATTAACACCCAAGGGCAATTTATATAGGAATTATGAAAAAGCAAAGTGTTATTATTTCACTGGTTGGAATGGTAAAGTTTCAAGCAATAAGTGTCATTCCCTTTAGCAGGAAAATGCCACTGTCATCTACCATCATGAATGCAAAATAATTTGATATAATAACTAGCATGGCCATTGCATGTTTGACATTTCCTCCTAGTCTGACACTTTCTCTTAGCATGTAAATGGCAGAAGATCATTTTTGATACTCAAAAAAAATTTCTAATGAGTACAAAAGTTAACACTAACGATCTTGTGTCAGTATCAAATTGTCCAATTAACTAGTGAGAGAAGCAAAGTCTTCATCTACAAGTAAATGTTGTACTCCACTGTCCAACAAATGACAACAGTTTGAGTAATTAAGGATAAATGATGGAAAGTAGATGCTAACAGAATTTTTATCTTGTTTGATTTTAAAGACAGGCATTTTGTTTATTTTTTATACTTCACCATGTCACTGCAACATTTGTTGGGGCATTAAGTATTAGCCTTTACACCTTGGTTAAGGTTTGTATTTAGGTGATTTATGGCCCTGTGCGTGTGTGTGCACATGTGTGTGTGTACATGTGTGTGTGTTGTTAACAACATGCCAAAACAATGTATTGTGCTTTTATGACATTAAACCAACATGCACACACACAAGCATGTGTGCGTGTGTACACACACACACATGCATGCATGCACACACACACACACATGTGTGTGTGCATGCATGCATGCATACATATTTTATTATATCTATTCCAATTTGATTCTCCAGTTATTTTCTAACAGTTTGTGTAACTAGATAAATTATTCACAATTGTTCATCATTGATTAACTGGGTCTCATGAACTGGCTTTCTGAGTTTCAATAGCCCAAGCTTGATGACAAACATTTCCTATTCAAAACATTTTTCACAGAAAATTTTAATGTAAGAAAGCATTTTCTAACAACAAACACCTTTAACTATTTAAAAAACTAAACAGAGGAAGCACCCAGTAGAAATAATGTATAAAATTGTTTCCACTTTTAAGTTATACAAGAGATGGAAGATACAAATGATGATTTAATACATTATAAAATGGGAGAAAGGTACATATATTTATCTCCATTTCTTCAATGTTTATTTGAGATATATTCTGGTATTCTGATGCAGTGAAACCACTCCCATTATTTCTGACACTTTTATGCATTGAATAATCAATGCCATTACAGGATTCAGGATCTGAAGTTATCTTACTATCTAAAAGATTATATATATATATATATATATATATATATATATATATATATATATATATATATATATATATATCTATCTATATATATATATATATTGTTACATATATGTAATTAAATTGCTTGTGTGTTAGTTTTAAAATTCTTTTTTATTTTATTTTTGTTTCATTACATTTTATTGTAATGATTATTTTCAAGGGATTCAATATTTTTTCCAGTAAATTCAGTTTGTATAGAACATAAAAGGCATTACATTAGCATTATTTTTAGCTAACTCTAGTTCATAGATTTTGTAAACATCGAGTGAAGACGACTGGCTATTGCCAAGGTCATTTTGACCCGTGTGTTAACTGAATTGTAACAGCCTTTCTTGTTTATATATTTACAGCTTGAGAATTTGATTCTTAGATAGGGCTATTCTTGCATACGTGATGAATGGCATTTTTTTTTATTGCGCTGTTCAAATTAGTAAATCACGTAGCCCATCATGTGAAGCACCATGTGATCTAAAATAGTGGCTTTAAACAGACGCACTCTAGTAGATTTAGTGAGTTGTATTTTAAACCTTGAGGGCTCAAGAGGTTTCAATTGTTGTTGCCAGATTGTTTTGATGTTCATCTAATTTTTGGATTTAATAATTTATTCTCTAGAAAACTTAACAAGTGCTTTATATTTATAAAAGTTCTGGGACAAAGAAATTCAGTGGAAATTTATTCTGGAGTTTAACGGAAACATTATAAACTGTGATTCAATCGAGGATCTGTTACCATCAGTACAGACATCTGACATCATTGTCTCTATATTGGAATTTCATCAAGATTCAAACCCGGATTCTATTAGAACTGTTTAGTGATAGGACTTGTATTTTTCAATCTTTGAATTAAATTTTGAATTATATTTACAAACCGTAAGTCCTATTTCCAACTTTTACATTGTTTTCTAGGGAAATAAATTATTTTGTTAAAATATACAAAGCCTGTTGGCTTCACTCTTTTCTCTTGTTATTTTTGTACAAGCCTACACATAACAATATGTATATATATATATGTATATATATATTGAAAGTAACAATAAGTTGCCACTAATATGACTTGCATAAATCACCAGAGCATCACTCACACATATGTTAAGGGGCCCCAAGTGGCCGTGTGGTCTAAAGTGCTATCCGTTACGGATCACTGCCATCTCACCTCTGTCTGCGTGGGTTCGAGTCTCGGATTCGGCCAATGTGGGTATGTGAGAAAGCTTGCCAGTAGCTTCTCGTGGGTCGGTGGTTCTTTCTGGGGTTTTCCTGGGTTCTTCCTCTTCCATTAATACTGGCCGCCATGTATAGCCTATCGTGTGCCGAAAAATGGCGTTAAACCCTGCAACAACAACAACAACAACAACAACAACATATGTTAATCTCTAAACGATGGTACAAGTGCCTACCTAATATCAAAACAATCCACCAAAAATGAGATCTTGTATACTTTAGAAAACATGACAGTCCATTATTAGGCAGTCAAAAAGGAACATATAAGCTGTTGACCAACATGTATATCATCCTATGATTGTACAAAATTGCTAAACAAATATCAAAATAATTTGTCCGCAACAGTACTATGAACCATGAAGGTATGTAGAATAGTCATGATGCCATGTCCTGCATGTCGTAAGAGTACTGTGAACAGTACAGGTATGCAGAATAGTCTTAAAGTGATGTCCTCCATTTCATAAGAGTACTGTGAACAGTAAAGGTATGCAGAATAGTCATGAAGTGATGTCCTCCATTTCATAAGAGTACTGTGAACAGTAAAGGTATGCAGAATAGTCTTAAAGTGATGTCCTCCATTTCATAAGAGTACTGTGAACAGTAAAGGTATGCAGAATAGTCTTAAAGTGATGTCCTCCATTTCATAAGAGTATTGTGAACAGTAAAGGTATGCAGAATAGTCTTAAAGTGATGTTCTCCATTTCATAAGAGTACTGTGAACAGTACAGGTATGCAGAATAGTCATGAAGTGATGTCCTCCATTTCATAAGAGTACTGTGAACAGTAATGGTATGCAGAATAGTCTTAAAGTGATGTCCTCCATTTCATAAGAGTACTGTGAACAGTAAAGGTATGCAGAATAGTCATGAAGTGATGTCCTCCATTTCATAATAGTACTGTGAACTGTAATGCTGTCTAGCCCTACATCTGTGGTTTATTTCCTTCCCACATCAGCAAACCATCCTAGATGTAAGATGCCATTATGTGGTGAGTAGTACAAGTTTATAGAAATTCTTCCTCATCTGTGTTTGTGACTATGACATATGATCTTTTTGACCCCCAAATCAACAGATTTCTTTCTCATCCCATGAGCAAGCAATTAACAAAAGTTTGGGCAAGATATGTATTTATGTATGTATGCACAGGTATCACCCAAAAGGAATACAAAACAAAGAAAATGCCAAAAAAGGGTTAAATCCTTAAAATACAAAGTAAAATTTTTTAATATAAACCATGTTCTTTTTAAGAGTCAAACACCTTCTAAGCTGAAACACCATCATGAGATGCATTTAAGGACAGAAAAGTTGCCTCCATTAGTTGCCTCATAAGAAATGCAGGTGGGTAAATGGAAGAGAACTCACTGTGTGGAAACCCTTTCTCTGATTAGACTATGACACTGATTGTCATGGAATTGTATAAATCCCTCTATTTATTAAATACATGTACTTGGGTTTCATTTTTTGTGTACAACGATACCTGAGGGTGACTTATGTATACTGTACAACATTTCGAAATAGTGAGTTCGGTTCATCCCTGCCAAACGTGCGAAGTGCTCTCAATGGGAAAAACTGATTTACATCTAGCGCACAGACGATGTACGGCTGCATCGTCTGTAT